>PVKZ01003010.1:0-144244 GCA_004027375.1 Macroglossus sobrinus
TTCCTTCCTTCCTTCCTTTTCCTTCTTTCCTTTCCTTCCTCCCTTCCCTTCTCCCTCTCTCCCTTCCTTCCTCCCCCTCCCTCCCTCCACCTCCTCCTCTTCCCCCTCTCTCCTTCTTTCTTTCCAACTTACACATATTTTATTTACTTGATTGAAAGCCTTCTTATGGTACATAGTGTTTTATCATTTGATCTTAGCTTTGTTCACATTGACTTCAAAGATTTATATTACGTTTTCTATGCTCAAAACCCTGTTTGATTACTACTGTTCTCGTTGGTTTGTTTTCTTTCAGGATCCAGATAGATACCTTCACTTATTTTTAATCTTAATTTATATTTAATCTTATTTTAAATCTTATTTATTCCTTCTCTGGCACTTTTGTCTTGGATTCTTAGTTTTGCATAATTATATCTACAATGAGACCAGGTACTAAAATCACCAAGATAAATCCTACTCAAATATCACATGATCTTCTAATTTCACCCTTTCTTTCCCAGTGTTATGGGGACAGGTCTGCAGCTCCAGTCCCACCTTATCCTTTCTTGTCATTCTTGATGGCTCCTGTCTAATGGATAACAGGCTTGATATGGGTAGGGTGTTGAATGAGAAGGACCTTTGAGATAAGAAACACTCTTTTCCATAGGCAGGACCATAAATCAACTATCTGGGTACTGAAGCCAAGTTAAAAGTTTTTTTTTTTTCCTTTTGCATAGTCACAGAGAAGATTTTGAATGAGAATTCTAAAATAACTCTGATTATTAAGATTGAATTTATTGATTGTAAAAAATCAAAAAGCATCATCGGAAAAGTCAGAAGGGAAAAAAAAATCACTGTAATTCACCATCCAGAGATAAATGACTATTAACATTTTGGCCTGAAGTTTCTAGTCTTGTTTTCTGTATACAGATGGCTATTTATTTTTTACACAAAGTTGTAATCATATGAAATGTACCATTTAATCACCTGATCTGTTCACCTAATTATAAATAATGAACATTCTTACATCATTAAATGATGTCCTACAAAATAGATAATTATTTATTTAACCAGCCTTTTATTTTTTGACGATAGTTTTCTCATTAGTAAAATTTCAGCAATTTTTTAAGGTAAAAAATCATGTTTTTTTTTTTAAATTTTTGAATGCACACATAATTATTAAGGGTGAAGTGCATCTAATGTATCAAAGGGTATAGCAAGCAATCTGGAGCTTTTTAATATATATTTTTAAATAGTGCCATGGAAAAAGTATTTACATTCCTATCAGTTCTCTGTAAGGGCTTGTGTTCTTGTGACCCTTGCCAACACTGGATATCACCATGTGACTAAAATGCAAACTAAAGAAATCTGCTATGCATTAATTTGAAAAAACTGTGTTTCTCTGCATAGAATATTGAATGTTTAGCAGATTGCTTTGTTTGCAATAATTATGGGTTTCTTTACAATGTTACAGAAACCCTTTTATTAAATTTTACATTTACCACTTTCTTCAAGATCCTTAAATAGTTCTTAGGTTTTCAACTCTTATGTTTTATGCTGTTGAAAAATGGTTTTGGATGGCTTTGTGTGTATTTAGACAGAATATGAAAACTAGACCACGCTTTGGTGATCGCTTAGTCCACTTCCATCCTACACTTTAGTAAGTGACTCAAGAAAGAAACTTGCCCACAATTATTCTATCTGTTGGGATGCTCTTAGTTGCAACTCATAAACCACTCAACTCAGACTAGCCTTTTGCAAAATGAGGGAGTTTATTGGCTATAAAACTGAAAATGGGCTCTGATGACACCTAGTATAACTGACCTTAGACAATTCCTTGATCTTGTTAAGAATTTTCTTATCTGTAAACAGGATGTTGGACTCAACCAAAGGTCCCTTCCACCTCCTAAAGTTAATTGTTTCTATGAATATATTAGCAAAGAATTACATTACACTATCAACCAAATTTAGACATAGTGAAGGGAAGGCTAGCCCTCTGAAGGCAAATTATTAAAGAAATACAATTCTATTACACACCTGGATCTAAGTTAACGTTTTGTTTGTTTTGTTCTAACATGTAGAGAACCTTAGATAACTCTAATGGAATCAGTATTCATGTAGTATAGAAATATCTCAGAAGTGTTTTAAAAGTCTTTTTTTCTGTTGGTCATACAATCCATCTCTCCCACCTCTTGGTTTGCTTATATCTACTCACACATAGTGGGGAAAAGAAATTCAGTCCTTTTGCTCCCTATTTACAACAAATTATCATGGCAATAAACTCTAGCTTGGTGTAACCTTGAATGATCTGTTACACTATCTGTAACAGCAAATGGTTGCTGGGTCACATCTGTGCCTAAAGGAGCTGATCTTGAGCAATCGATGCCTAATTTACCTATGGAAGAATTATTAGCATTAGGGAACTTAGCTTCACCAGGAACAATTCTTAAAGCTCTGTGGCTGGTTGCAAGAAGAGATATTTTCTAATGTCAGGCTCCTTTAGCTCTTTAAAATTGTTTCATTGACTGGTAGGAAATGTTTTCTGTGGTTGTTTATGTTTTTTTTTTTCTTCTTCATCTTTGCTGTTTGGAGTTCACTGAGTAACCTTTGACATTTATTGCAGGAAGAAGCATAAGTGTCCCTTGGAGATTATTCTAGTGTTCTGAAAAGGTCTTCAAGAAACAGGCTTTGTTTTAAAGCAGTCGACTACCAATAAAATTTAAAAATATTTTCACCACAATATTTGGAATTTTGATTCCACGGATTCGTTTCATAGTTTTAACTACTATCAGGTTGCCAGTCTTGGCTTGTGCTTAGAGAAATTTTTAGGTAGAAATAAATGCAGCAAGACCTACATACCTTTTACTTAACACTCAGCTAACACATGTTAATCAGGGATACTGGCACTTCCTGGGTCTGGTTCTGCAGGAGAGGAAGGGTTCCAGAAAAAAAAAAACAGCCAGAGAATTTTGGTGGACGGTATATTAGTCAGAATGGGCAAGTTCATCCTGCAGTAACAAATAACCCTCAAATTTCAATGGCTTAGAACAACATAGGTTTATTTCTCATTCATACTACAAGTCTGTTGAGGGATGACTGGGGGCTCCAGTTTGGCTCACCTTCACTCTGTGACCTAGATGATGGAGCAATCATTATCTTAGAGTCTGCTGGTAACAGAGCAAGAGTTCTGGAGAGTCTTATACCAGCCTTAAGTGCTTTTGCTTGAAAGTGACACACACCATTTCTGTTCCTAATTCACTGGCTGGATAAAGCATATTGCCCAACTCGATTATAAAATCGCCAGGAGTTACAGTCTGATCCCTGGAAGGAAGAGAACCAGAAATATTTGACCAGCAGCACTAGCAACTACCACAATTTGTTTTTTTTTTTTTTTTGATTACCAAATTGGCCCACTCTCCCGCCTGCAGGTGAGATACAGTCATCACCTCCCAAAGGAGACAACCCTGAAGTCCCATCCAGTCACAGCATGTGGATGTTGCACAGAAGGCTCTAAATTAGGGGTGATACAACGTCATTCTGACATCAACTCATCTAGAAACTTCTGAACTAAAAGTGGCATGTTACCTGCTGTTCACCCCCTTCCCCCACATCATGTATTAATGTATAATGGTGAAACGAAAGTTGGAAAATCCGGTTTATACTCCTATTTGGAAAGGGGCCTCAGTCATTTTAAATTCTCAAGCAGTTCTGAAATCTTTAGGGCTGCCTGCCTTATAGGCAGAGAATGTTCCTTTGGGGTCCTGATTTTTCTCTCGGGAAGGGCCTCCCCACTACATTTCTTCTGTCTGCAGCCCTTGGCTTTCTCCAGTAGCCTCCTTGATCACATCTTAAGTGAGTGCAGAAGATGTGTCCTCCGTGGGGGCCGAGCAGCTTCCTCAGTGGCTCCCTGACTTAACAGGGTTGGGGGCTCGAGTTCATTCATGGCTTGAACAGGTTTCCCAGCTGTTTTAGGTTCAGGCTTTTGGTTCCTTTGGCAGTACAACTCTTTTCAAAAGGAAATTTGTTTCTTACTATTTCACTCTAGTTTATTTTCATATGCCCAGCCCTCAGTTTTTGGCACAGTGCTTATATTCACTGTATGCCTTTGTGCTTGTGCTTCCATCCCCTCTTTATTGCTATAGGCGATGATACTTTGAACCTGTCAGACTTTGATTGGGAAGCCACACCTTCAGTGGCTTTTCCCCTGAGTGATTCTAACTGAAAGGATTAACTAAGAAGCCACAACTTTAGATGCATCTTTACTTGGAGACATCTTAACCCTTTCAGAGTGTTAAGAGGAAGTATGATAACTATTCTCATCCTCTGAACCTCACCCCAAAGCTAAGTGCTAATTGATCTTTTCCACTCAAAGGCTTTCTCAGTTTTAACATCTATATATTGGGGAACAGAAGCAGCTGCTTTTTTCCAGCCTTGCCAATCTGACTTGATGGACTCTATTTCCTTTCCTTTTTGTTTATAAATCAGTCCATTCCTTTCTGAGCCTCTCTCTCTCTCTCTCTCTTTCTCTTTCTCTCTCTCTTTCTCTTTGTGGTTATACCTTTTAAAATGCAGCCAACAGTAGCCAAGAGTCACCAACACATGCTACTAACATTTGATCATCAATATCTTCCAAGAGATCTACTGATTCTTTAGTTATATTACCTGTCTTCCAAGTTATCCTATGTTATGGTTTTACCAAATGCTTGCCAGCCAGCAGAATTCGTTTCCTCACTCCCTGTTGCCTGGCCCCTAAGCCAGTGCCACACTTTTTGTTGCTTTTGAAACATTTCATTTCAAGCAGCAGTCACAATAGGCCAGGTTCTTGGGCAGTAACAGTTCCCAAATCTTGGTGGTTTGAAGAACAAAGGCTTATTTCATGCTCACGCTGTATCTGCATTGAAGATTGGCTGCATCCTCACTCCAGGATCTAGACTGATAGATCAGCCACTACTTGGAATGAATGCTTCCTATAACTGTGGGAAATCTCTGGAGGGTCTCATGCCTTCTAGCTAAATATTCTGGCTTGGAAGTGATGACCTAGATATCACTGGGTTTTCTTAAGCATTGTTTTTGAGCTCTGTACATCTTGAGGCATATAAACCTAGTTGATTCTCATAGCTATATAGTATATCACATTTTATTTACATACTGCTAGACATCTAGATTTTTACCAGTATTTTGTTATTATAAATTGCTGCAGTGAACACCTTTGAATATGCTTCCTAGTACACATGTGCAACAATTTCTTTAGGAAATAGTTCTTTTTATTCTTTAGAATATGCTGAGAGAAGATCGACCTAAAGTCAGCCACTTGCCTATAGCACCTTGTTTTATGAATACCAGCTTAGTTTAGACACACCTCACTATGGTAGAAACCATTTTGAACAAGTAGATCTGTTTACTTGTTTGCATAAGAGTCTTGTGCAGTGTGAACCTAGTCTCTTGCTGAGCATCCTTGATGAGTATTCTAGATATTGTAAAAAATAAGATCTGGTTGGTTCAAGAAGGAGTAAAGGGTGAATGCAAGCATTCTGTATCTAGAACCACCATCACTTCTGGCAAACACAGAACAGATTAATCAGTGGTTCAGCTGACTATATCAGCATCTGGATATCCTAGATTAAAGAAAAAATGATTCATGAATCATAGCTGCATTGGGATGTTGTTTCTTCCTCTTCTCTTCTATCTCCTTCCATCTCCTTGTGTATAGGAAGCATAGATTTAGGTAGACCTTGATATCAGGAAGGTAAATGAAACTACATTTAAAATGTGACAGTGTCCTATAAAAACATTAAATGTATGAATTCAAGAACATTTTTCATGAAGGTAAGAAAGGAACATAGATAAGTGAAAACAATTCCTACTGCTATTTCAACTAATACAGTATTCCAGTTCTGTTTTCTTTACCTTCAACAAAATTGCTGATACAACAACATTTAACTGAATTTTCAAAACTCTACACTTTTCCCCACTGTTTTGCTGAGTTGCCAACAAAAGCTTTGAAACAATTCAAAAATGAGGAGGAGGTGAGTCAGGAAGAAAAAAATCAGGATTCTAAAAAACATAAAATGTTTAGGTGTCCCCTGTCCCATTTTTTAAAGTGAGACCTCTTTATCATTGCCTGTATTTACCAATATCCTACCAACTAAAAGGTTGTGTAGTAAATCTTCATCCCAGAGGGCTGGTGACAGCTGTGGCTGGGTAATGCTGAATTTGTGGTACAGAACTAGATTATTTTCTGGGTTTTACACTACTTATTCTGTCCATTCTGTGCTGAGATGTCTCCTATTTTTTGTTATCATTGAATTCTTATTTTTTCCTTCTGCATGTATTAAAAGTTCTAAGTATAGAATTTTCTCTATTCCCTCCCCTGGTCTCTAAACTCCAGCCATACAATCCGCTTATCTTGCCACTCCTTAACAATAGTGACAACCTGGAGGGGTGGCCTCCTATACATTTCTGCTGGCTCATGTAATCATAAACACATAGGGGTCTTCCTTCCTTGCTTCCTTGCTTTTCTCTTCTTCCTATCCTCTCTCCCTTTTCTTCCCTTCTTCCTCACCTCATTTTTCTTCAAACCAAATAGAGTAAATGAATTAAAGTTCTAGGAATCTTTTGCTTTTCTCATAGAAAATGGAAGATATCTCTCCAGGCAGCCTGTATAAGTCTCATTCATTCATTGTTTTTAATGGCTTCCTAATATTCCATTGTTTGGAAGTCATACACTTTATTGAACAGTTTCCTTGTTTGGGGATTGTACTTTTGTTTCCAGTTTTTGTTTGTTTGTTTTTAATCTGGCTACTCTAAAGGGTGCTGCTACGAACATTCTTATAGCTATCCTTCAATACTGGTGATTTTTTTTTATGGTCCAGGAGAGTTTAGCTAGGTCAAAGACGTTTGTGTACTTTTAATTTTGATAGGTGTTGCCAGAGTATTTCCAAAATGGTTATCTTAGCAATGTTTCGAAATACCCTTTCCCCATCCTATCGAGGTGTCTACCCTAGCTTGGTAGAGTAAAAAAATTAAATGTTATAAAAATTATCGAGAGAAAGTTTATAGAGTGAATTAGAACAACGTCAGCCTCCTGTTGACGTGCCATAGAGTAGTTCAGCGGAGTTTAAAACTAGGGCTGTGGTCAGCTTATATGATTGGAGGTGGTTCTGTGTTTTTTGGAAGGGGGAGTGTATTTCTTATACAGTCCATAAAAGTTTATAATAGGGAGGAACTGGAGATGATTTTATTAAAAATTCACCCTTCACAGATAATGGGATTGAGATCCAGGGAGGTAGAGTGAATTACATTGAGCTAGCTGCTTCTGGAAAGCAGTTCTGAATCTTGATTCAGTGTTTTACCTATTATCTACACTTTGGGCCATGCTTATGGGACAGTGACTTTTAGAGAATGGATCAAGAAACATCATCCTTGAGCTGAATAGACTAATAGGGATGAACTGTTAGCAATTTTCTATTATCTCCTGCTTGGACAAGCAAATTCCCAGCCTATACTGGGCAGTGAGGGATTTGCTTCGCAAACTTCCACTGGTTGTGGATTTTCATTTGGATTCATTCTGTGTTCATTGTAGACTATTTGACAGCATGACATTCACTTTCCAGGTTGCCTCATGCCTGCTTAGGTTGCTCAGACACTTTGTTAATAACAGTGAAAATAATTATAATGGAGATTCATTTTGTCATAGATCAATGCCTCCAGCAGGTTAATATATATCTACACTCTACACACACACACACACACACACACACACACACACACACACACACATACAGTGAGTCTTCATATAACATCATCGATAGGTTCTGAGACTTTAAGGGAAGTGACATAGAACAAAACCAATTTTACCATAAGCTAATTGATAAAAACAAGGGTTAAGTTCTTATGACACCTCATCAAGTTATAACAAAACCACGTTATTTGAGAACCTGCTCTGTGTGTGTGTGTGTGTGTGTGTGTGTGTGTGTGTGTGTGTGTATGTATACACAATGTAGTGAGTTTTAGAGAATGGACCAAGAAACGTGATCTGTGAGGTATGCATATATTTATAGAGGTATGCCTTCATCTTGCAGACCTGGTCAGGAGCTGTGCTTATTAGTGGGCGTGGCTGTCAGTGGCTGTGGTTCCTCTGGTTTAGTATTTCCCACGCCTGCAAATTGGAACCAATGGGGAACTTTTTTTAAAAAAATGCTAATGCCCAAAGTCCCAACCTTAATTAAATCAGAATTCTTGGGAGAGGAGACCAGAAAATGGAATTTTAAAGGCAATTCTAATATGCAGCTGGGTTGGGGACTTCTAGGTGAGCCATTTCAGTGGAGCCAGTGTCTCTGCCTGATAAGGAAAGAAAGGAGATGTAACAGGAATTCTGCCAAATAGAGATCATATGTCTGCCTGTCATCTCTCATAGCCCACCTTTTCTCTTCCTGCTTCCTATTTGTAGATTACAGCAGTGGAGTCATATCTTATAAAGTCAGCTCATGGGACAAAAATTGATTGCTGTAAAAATTACCATTGAAAAATACCCTTAGAAAGGCACCACAAGGTGAGAGATTAACACACTGCCTATCGGTACACCTAGCATAGCCAGTTTTTCTTCTAGCATCGGAATGGGTCACTGTTTCTTTGGCTAAGATTCTGATAAAATAGTTAGCATTTGAGAGCAATAGTGTATGCAAAATACGTATCTTTTGAGTATTGAAACTGCACCCAACTTGGTGAGATTCTTGAGCTCCAAGAAGCACGTGGGAATTGACACTGCTTTAGGTAACTGCAGAATCCTATTTCTCATCTTGTACTCAATCCTAAGGCTGGCTCTAATTGAGTAGAGTGTGGGCAAAATCATGGGCACCACTTACATTGTGAATTTCTCCTTACCTGTCTTTTCTTTTTAGGCACATGTAGTTGAATTCTGATAAACTGAATGATCAGTGCACATATAGATGTGACATCACTGTATTTCGTTAATTGAATATTTTAAAAATAGAATATTTCTTTGCCTGTGTTGAATTCAGCAGCACTCTTTCTGTCCTCTAGCATTCCCGTGGTTTGGCATGGATATCGGTGGGACACTGGTTAAATTGGTCTACTTCGAACCAAAGGATATTACAGCCGAAGAGGAACAAGAGGAGGTAGAGAACCTTAAGAGCATCAGGAAGTATTTGACTTCTAATACTGCTTATGGGAAAACCGGGATCCGAGATGTCCACCTGGAACTGAAAAACTTGACCATGTGTGGGCGCAAAGGGAACCTGCACTTCATCCGCTTCCCCAGCTGTGCTATGCACACATTCATTCAGATGGGCAGCGAGAAGAACTTCTCCAGCCTTCACACTACTCTCTGTGCCACAGGAGGTGGGGCTTTCAAGTTTGAAGAGGACTTCAGAACGGTATGTGGGTTTGTCCTTGTTAAAACAACAAAACTACCTCTTAGAGAAAGAAAGAAAACCTCTCATATCCATAATCATGGCTTCTTATATCAAAAAACTAGACTGCTACTTATATTAGCCTTGGGACTTTGGACGAGTTTACTTCACCTCTCTGTGCCTCAGTTTCCTCATCTATATGTATAGTTCTTATTTCATAAGGTTGTTACATGAAGAGATAAAGGAGATATTATGTACTTGGCACTTAGTTAATGCTTAGTAAATATTAGCTATCATCATCATTTTTGTTATAATTACTGTTGTGCAGTATGCTAAAGACAAGATGATATAAACCCCCTTCTGAAGCATTTTAGTCAGAGTTTTCCATAGATGCTTACTACAGTTTCATGAAAAGCATAATCACTGTGCCAGTTTTATAGATGGATAGTCTGAGGCCCTCAGAAAAGGCTTCCTATAAATCTTACTAAAAATTATTACTTCTGTCTACTAATTTTGCATAGTCTTTTTTTGTTTAAGAGTGTCTGTCATTTAGAAGTTTACTCAAACAAAAAAGAAATCTTTGATATTATTTGTATTATTTGAATTCCTTTATTAACGGACATGATGAAGGGAGTGTGGTTCTACAGAATAAGAATAATATTGACTAGCAGTGCATTCCAACTGTGTTGCTCATTTAGATTTGACAGATTTGACAAGTGGAAGATATAGATGAGTGACATGGATTCCAAACTTTCTCTTTATTTAGCAGTCCCTTAAAACCTATGTATTCTAGTTTTCCCATCTCAATGTCAAGATCATCTCTATACTGTCCAGCCTCATCTTGCAGAGAATAAAATGAAAATAAAGTAAAATAATAGGTGGAGAAAATAAAGGAAATTAGATTAACGGAAGTGATTGAACATAGGAAAAGGAAGGGTTGGAAGATTTGGGGATTAGTCTTGCCAGAAAGTTGAAAATATAGTGAGACAAGATATAAAATACATTTTCTCAGAGCCTGTAGTGCAAGTTATTGCCATTTTGTCATGGAACTAATGTAATCCAGTCTTGTCATAAAGTCTATAAATGAAAATTTTATTTGTATCATCAAAAGTAACATTGTTTGTTTTATTGATTGTACTAAGTAGTTTCTAAAGGAGCTAGCAGAGTCCTAGCACAGTATCCTAAGTGAGACTGATTATATTCAGATTTTGGCTGTTTTCTTCTTTGTCTTCTTTCCCTACTCAGCAGTAGAATTTGACTCTTCCACCTACTTAAATGATTAATGGGATCTTTTTCCCACCAAAGGAGCCCAATGATCAGAGTTTTAAAAAGGTTGAGGTCCAGGAGCATGAAAATTAAATTTGAGTTTGTAATTGTAAAAGCATTTAACTTGAATTCTAGTTCTGTTTCTTCATTTAACTAGCTGGATGACTTTGGGTGAGATGTGTCTCTCCTATGGGCTTCACTTTCATCATCTGAAAAAGATGACAATGGGTCACCTAAAGCACACCTAAAGGCTTAACACTGTTTCCTCTTCCTCAAGCACTCTTCCCCGATACCTGCCTTGTTTGCTGTATTACTTCTTGCTGTCCCTGCTCCGATGTTACCTCATTCCACAAAGACCATCAGCACTCTCTCTCCCCCTTGCCCTGCTGTTTCCTCCACTTCTTGCCATTTGGTATATTCTGTTCACTGGTTTATTCAATGATTGATCGTTTTCCTGAACTAGAATACAAGTTCAAGGCGAGGGGAAGGTAGGCAGGAGCTTTGTTTTGTTCTTTACAGTACTCAGTGTATAGAAGGAACACAATAAACACTTGTTGAGTTAATGAATTCTTAGGAAAGGATGATAAAACCTATTCATCTTCACAGACGTTGGAAAGATAAGGGCACATCACTTAGTACACTGACAGGCTACAAGAAGAGATCTGTCTTCTTCAGTACTGTCTTCACTCTGGCCAAGATGGGCATGCAAACAGACAGCAGCTCATCTATTTTCTTTTATAAGTGTATACACCACCTGGTCAGGCTATTTGGCAGATATAGTCATGGGCAGCGAAATGGTGTTTTGGTTGACGAGGGACTGCATATATTACGGTGGTCCCATAAGATTATATTAGCGCTGAAAATTTTCTGTTACCTAGCGACACTGTAGCTGTGGTTATATCATAGTGCAATACAGTATTTATATATTTGTGGTGATGCTGGTATAAACAAACCCACTGGGCTGCCAATATAGAAAATTATAATTTATAATTTTGTACATTTAATTATGTACAGTACATAATAGTTGATAATGATAATAAATGACCATGCTATTTCAAACAGTGAAATCTCCTAATGACATGTGTCCCCGTCTGAGTAGCGCCTGACTGTACTTCAGACTTGTTGAGCATAGCTGAGTCTGTTACGGCTAAGCATCACCTAAGCTCCTTCAAGACATGCCAGATGAGCATCTGAATGGTCTCCTCTTTGGAGGGGCACCCACCTTTGTTTGTCTTTGCATCACCAGCACAAAGTGGAATGTGTTTAGTTAACACTGGGCAAAGGGAGTAACCAAGCGTCCTCCACAGGTTAAGAGGAGCGGCTGCTTACTCTCCACAGGACAGGTTAAGGAGGAGGTTGCATGAAAGAGAGTGAGTGCTGAATGACTGCAATGTGGCCTTGCCACAAAACGAGAGTTGAGCCCCAATCTGCAGTTCCGTGGTGAACATCATCCGGCTTAAGGTGGTGTCACTGGATCTGTGAGGAGTCTACTCCAGTGATCCAGGTCGGGGGTTCATACTGATTCACCAATGCTAAGAGGTGCCGAAAAATCCCCACAAGGGGTGTGGCCAGAGACAGATGGAGTGAGTGACGTCCCCTCCAAAGTTTTCCTGACCCTATTTCCCAACCCTCTGTGTGGCACGATTGTTGTCTGTCCTGGGAGGCGTGAGGGGTACACAGGAAAAGCCATAATGGTCAAGAACTTTGAGAAAAGAGGTAAAATGGCTCTTTTGACATAGGGGCCCTCTGTCAAATTATTTTATTGAAATTTTAAGGTCTATTTTCTTCCTCCACTAGGGAATTCCTTAAGGCCAATATGGGAGGAGATTCCTCTAAGCCAGTGGTCTTAAATTGTATGTTGAAAGTTTTTAAAAGATTTCTCAGAGGATTATGGGATCACACTGACCCTGGTAAAGTTCTTTGTGAGCTTGAATGGCCCGCCTTCAGGGTAGGATGGCTCTCAGAAGGGACCCCAGACCTCCCCACTGTGAGAGCTGTGTACTGGATAGTGACAAGGACGCCTAGACATCCATGCCAGTTTCCATACACAGACTCATGGTTGCAAATTGCCATTATAGTGCCCCCTTGAGTCCAGATCTGCGTGAATAGGCAGGGACAGAATAAGGTTCTTGTGACCTGACCAACTTGGGAAAGAACAAGGAGGAGCCAGCAAAAACAATCCACCAAGGGGACCCCAAGGAAGAACCTGTTTTCCCACCGCTGTACGTCCCAGCAGCTCCACCATCCCCACACAGCCACTCTACCCACAATTTCTGGACAGCCCTCCGCCATCGGTGCCTTTGCATTCCCAACCCACCCCAGAGCCCTGGCCCAGCACCATGTCCCCCACCAGGTTCAAGTTCAACTCCTCAGACCGCTCTGCCTGGCATGTGGGGCTGGTGTCTCACCAGGAGGCAGACCTGGCTCCAGGGCCAGTGCCATGGCGTGATCCGCGTCTGCGACTCCTCCACCTGCCCTGGGGACTACGTGCTGTCCGTGTCTGAGAACTTGCGGGTCTCCCACTACATCATCAGCTTTCTCTCCTACTGCCATTTTAAGATTGGGGACCAGGAGTGTGACCATTTACTGGCCCTGCTGGAGTTCTACAAGATTCACTGCCCGGACACCACCACCCTGATTGAGCCTGCACTCAGGTATCCAAGCCCATCAATGGGATCTGTATCAGCACCCAACCTGCTTACATCAGAAGAAAATCTTGAATATGTGCGAACTCTCTATGATTTCCCTGGAAATGATGCTGAAGACCTGCCCTTTAAAAAGGGTGGTGATAAATGAGAAGCCTGAAGAACAGGGTGTGGAGTGCCCAGAACAAGGACGGCTGGATTGGGATGATTCCCATCCCTTATGTTGAAAAGCTTGTGAGGTCCTCACCACATGGAAAAAATGAAAAGTCCAAATTAGCCATTCTAGTTGACATACAATAGTCTTCTTCAAGAATACAGTAATGCACTGAAAACAGTTGAAGAACTAAAAAGAAAAGAGTCGGGAAAAGTAGATAAGGTAGTGCTGCAGGAACTACATGAGAAGCCGGAACTGGGAGACAAGGTGCTGGCCTCCAAGCAGCTTCAAATAGAAGGGATGAAGGAGACTGTCACCAAGCAGGAGGAGGACCTTAGGGCACAGATGGAGGTTTACTGTTCAAATTTTTATGCTGAAAGAGCAGCAAGAGAAAAGATTCATTAAGAAAATGAGCAACTGGCATTGCAGCTTACAATTTTGCTGAAAGACAATAATGCTTTTGAAGATGGAGACAGGCAGTCCTTGATGGAAATGCCGAGCCTTCACCAGTGACCCTGACTAACAAGCTTACCTCCTTCAAAGGGGAGCTGAGGATAGGAACTGGCAGCAACAGTAACAACAGAATGTGCCAATCCACTCTTGCTCCAAATGTGGAGAGCTCCTGCCCAACATAGATACATTACAGATTCACATCATGAACTGCATCATTTAAGTGTTGATGTTTCACCTCCTCAAACTGTCTGTAAATGTCAGAGTTTTTTCCTCCAAGAGTTGTACTTTTGTGTCATTTGTTTTCACTCATAATTTGGCTCACTATGTATGTTTCAGGAGAAAGAAAATTGGTATATTTTTTTCCATAAACTCAACAGTAAGAAAACCCAATTTAAAAGTGAGCAAAAGATAATAGGTACCTCACCAGAAAAACATACAGATGGCAAATAAGCATAGGAAAAAATGCTCAACATCGTATTTTATTAGGGAATTGTATTAAAATGAGATACCACAACACACTTATTAAACAGCTAAAATGCAAAACACTTGTAACACCAAATGCTGATGAGGATGTGGAACAACAAGAACTCTCATTTACTGCTGGTAGAAATGCAAAATAGACTTTGGAAGACAGGCAGTTTCTTGCAAAACCTGCACACGCATATGCTCAACCTCAGACCACAGCTCCTCTACCAGCAGTTTGGCTTTTCCCCTTTGTGCACGTCAAAATCATCGACTCTCAGAACCCAGATGAAAATGAATGCTCTTGCCCTGTTTCCTGCTGCTTTGCTCTGCCTGTTGGAAAACATTCTGTCTCAGACAAGTTACACTGCATTGCCAACATCCAGCTTTCTACAGACTGGCAGTCTCATAAACATTTGGAATGCACATGGTGGCTGCCTCGGCATTTGTATCATAGTCAAATTATCAAAGAGTAGCCAATTTTAGAATTCTTTTGGATCATAAACTGGACATACTGATGGAAGCACTCACGTGGAGATAAGTTGGCAAGGAAAGGATCTTTCTTCTCATCACTGCCCCTATTTATTGTACTTGTGACTGATTTTGTCATATCAGAAAAAGCAAGAGGCCCACATCTAATCCAGAGGTGCAAACAATTGGAACTATGCCATTCGAAGACCTAGAAGTGGACTTTACTGAGGTCAAGCCCAGCCAAAGCCACAGATATCTACTTGTGTTAGTTTGCACCTTGTGTAGTTTGCACCTACTCTGGATGGGTCGAAGCTTTTTTTACACACTGGATGGGCATGGGAAATAGCCATGGCCTTATTAAGAGAGATTGTTCCAAGATATGGGCTACCCCTTTTTATAGAACCAGACAATGGACCTGCCTTTGTGTCTGATATAGTTCAGACCTTGTCCAAAGCTCTAGGAATCAAATGGAAGCTCCACACGGCCTACAGGCCACAGAGTTCAGGGAAAGCTGAACACATGAACCGGACCCTCAAAACCATGCTAAGCTTTTTCAGGAAACCCAGTTACCTTGGATTGATTTGCTGCCTTTGGCTCTACTCTGAACCCGGATGCACTCTAATGCCTTCAGGCTACTCCCCTTTTGCAATTCTTTACAGGAGACCTCCCCCAGTGATAGGGAAGTTAAAAGGAGACCCTCCATATATGGCTGACCTAGAAATGTCCCAACACCTTTAGGCCTTAGGGAAAATCCTCTATCTTATCTCTCTGGAAACTTTAGAAAGAGCCCCTATCCCTTTAGAGAATTGGGTCCACCCTCTTCAGCCAGGAGATGAAGTATGGATTAAAAATTGGAAGAAGGAGCCACTCCAGCTAAGCTGGGCCGGCCCTCACACTGTTATATTAGCAACTCCCACTGCTATTAAAGTTGCAGGTATCACCCTGTGGATCTGCCACACCCAAGTAAAGAGAGCAGCATCTCTGGAAAAATGGGAGACTTGGACTGCAGAGCCTCTTCCTGATCAGCCACTCCGAATCATCATGCTCCAGAGGCAGCAGAAATCCACTTGAGATCTTCAGCCCTGCTCCGGCCACCCTGGAAGCTAGCCAGTCTGTGCACAGCAGAAGCCAGAGGATCAACTATCCAGACTGTCCAGATGTTCACCACAGTTGGCTGAAACTGGCGGCTCCTACAGGAACCCCTTTGTGGACAGAGCAGGTAGATGGAGCAGATGGATCCCACCAAACCTTGTAAGTTGACCCTGAGGAAGACGACATGCCCTGCTCCAGCCACCAGCCGGAAGCTGGCTGGTCCCCGCACGGTCGAAGCCTGAGGAATCTCATCGTGGGACTCCTTATAATTGGACTCAAAGGAGGGAGGGAAATAAGGGCAGAGAACTGTGAGCTGTGAATCCATGTCGCCAAGGAAGGTCAAAGAATTTTCACTACTTTACTTTTCTATAGCTACTGTGAATGCCAGGGAACTCAGAAATGGACCTGTACCTATAACCAGACTCAATATTCAGTATGTGACCCAGGAAATAACTAGCCTTATGTATGTTTTAACCCAAATGACCCTCCCACTGAAACAGTTTTTGAAATAAGGGTAGCTTTAGGGGACTGGGGAGAATGGTCAGATGGACCTGCGTTGGCCCAGACTAGAGTAAAAGGAAACTCTAGTCACATTACCCTGAAGTTTGATGCTTGTGCTGCTGTGAGTCAGGGCCAATTGGAGGAAGGGAAATCCTCTAGATCTCTCAGCTAGAAAAGAAGCTACAGGACAGAAAAAAAGTATATATGTCCTCACAGCTTCACATGTGAAAAGAAGCTGTGCCTACTGGTCATGTGTCCTATGGGCTAAACTGAGAGGTGTATTTTATAAAGGGGGTAGCTCTATCAACCACCAACAAGAAAGAGGTATATTTTATAAAGGGGGTAGCTCTATCAAACTGCATCACGCATAAGTGCAATCTGTTAGAACCAATTGTAACCAACCCCTGAACCCCCGTTGGAAGTCCGGGGAAATGCTAACACTTGGCATTGACGAGACAGGGCTATATCCCTATGTTCAAATTCATATCAGAGGTTAAGTACTAGACCATCCAGCTCGAGCCCTTCAGGTTTATAAGTCCTACAAGGAAGTAACTGAACTCAATCCACATCACCACAATCAACTAAAACTTATTTCTCAAAATGGCTGAAGGAATAGCTCAGTCTCTGAATGTCACTTTCTGCTATGTATGTGGGGGAACTCTGATGGGGGATAGATGGCTATGGGAAGCTATAGAACTAGTTCCCACCAAGACAATGCCAAATATAATGGCCCCACACAACTCTGATGAGTCAGTGGATTTTAAAGGGTACTATTAGAGGACAATACTGCCTGGCTAGGGGTGGAGGAAATCTCACAGTCAGTTAGAAACTGAATTTGCCTTGGCCTACAGTATTATAATGCCACCTCCAAACAAAACGTGTGGTGGGGAAACAGAACAGAGAAATCTGTTGGCCAGATTCCCAGAGCTAACTGGAGCCTGGCAGGACCCAGGCAGGGTCTGAGACTGGAGAGCTGCACATGGGCTTTACTGGATTTGTGGAAACAAGGCCACATCTGCCTTCCCAGAAATTGGGAAAGGAGCTGTATAATTGGCATGATAAGGCCATCCTTCTTCCTCTTACCTCTGAAAATAGGGCAACTACTTGGTTACCCAGCCCCACAACCCTTACATTGGGCAAAAAGAGAATTCCAAATAGGGGACTGGAAGAAAGATGAGTGGCTCCCAGAGTAGATAGTCCAATACTGTTGGCCTGCCACGTGGGCAGAAGATGGATCTTGGGGTTACCATACCCCCATTTCCATGTTAAATCGGATAATCCGACCTCAGGCAGTCTTAGAATCATTAGTAACGAGACTGGGAAAGCCCTGACCCTCCTTGCACATCAACGGACTCAGATGAGAAATGGCATCCACCAAAACAGGTTAACACTAGACTGTCTATTAGCAGCAGAAGGAGGTGTGTGTGGAAAATTCAATCTCACCGACTCTTGCCTACAGATAGATGACCAGGGCCAGGCAATTGAGAATCTTGTCGAAAAAATGACAAAGCTGGCACATGTGCCCGTGCAAGTATGGCACAGATGAAACCCCAATAACCTTTTAGGGGGATGGTTCTCTACCTTTGGAGGCTTTAAGACCTTAGCTAGAATAGTACTCCTTGGGGCCTGCCTCCTCCCTTGCCTGTTGCTCTTGTTAGGTCGATTACCTCCCTCATAGAGGCTATAGTAGAGAGAAAGACTGCAGCAAAGATACTTATGCTGTGGAATTACCAACTCCTGGCCCAGGGAGATCAAGAGGTTGATGCCCTATAAGAATTTAGATGGGCATCAAAAGGGGTAAATGAAGAGAAACTTTCACTCAAAAGTCTAATCAGCTCTCTTTCTGCTTCTGTAAATATGCTTGCTCCATGGGCTATACTCGAAATTGAATGAAGACTCACTTTCCCTTTGCTTCTTCTGTCTAAGCAACAAATGTAACTGTTTGTACCCCCTAGCAACTCATGCTTTGTAGCACTTTGTAACTGCGGGGTAGCCCCTAGCAACTTCCGCCCTTGTAAATGCAATGTAACTACCTGCAACCATAGCAACTCCCACCACTTTATAGTGGCCTGAGTTCAAATTACCCAATCAGGCCATGCCAAGAAGGTCTATATAAGGAATGTTGGAAGAGAGTCCCAGGCCCAGCTCTTCAGAGCACTAGCTTCTCTAGGTCCGCCCAGCATAATAAACCTGAGTTCTCCAACTTTCCAAATGCTGCTTGGTTTCTCGCCAGTCTGATTTTGGATCTTTTCCACAATAGTATAAATGCTTGGCATGTAGTAAACAATAAATATTAGCTATTATTTTCTTAGATTAAAAAAAAATTAAGTTAGATTTTATATCTTTCTTTATTGGTTCAGTTTTGTTTTGCTGGTTGCTAGATTTTTTATGTGTGTATGTGTCCATGGAAAATGATCATCAACCCCAACCTGTGGACTAGCAATAATTCCACTCTTGAGGATCATGGATTAATCTTTTGAGGATACATAGTGGCAACTCCTTCCTCAGCTTTCCCATAGCCAACTCATTTCCCTTACCTTTTTCCCTCTCTACCTAGGAAAATGGGGGTTTTTTTCTCATAGGAGCATGAAAGGACACTTTGAGGCCACCCAGCTATTAATGAAAGAGTCAACATTTTTTTAGTTCTTTGTAGATGCCAAGCCTGTGTAAGCTTTTTACATGTATTATTATCTTATAATCTTCACAACACAACTATGTCGTGGGTATTATTAGCCCTATTTTACAGGTGAGAAAACTGAGGCTTGAGAAGTTAAGTAACTTGCCCTACATCCCTCGATTAAATAAATATTAGAGCCAGAATTCAAAGCCAGGTGTGCCTAACTCCAAAGTCAAGGCCTGGGAAAAAGGAGTTGGACTTTGTGGGCTAATGAGATTGTCCCCAGCCCCTAGGCTCAACGTGCCCCCCTTTGGACCTCATGTCCTCTCAAGGAAGTGTAGGATTCTTGCTGCTTTGAGAACCTATATAAGGTTCCCTGCGAGAGAGGCCCTATTTCAGTGGTATGCTGTATTTGTTTCCTGTGGCTGCTCAAACTAATTACCATAAACTTAGTGTCTTAAAACAACATAAATTTATTTAGTTGTAGTGCTGGAGGCCAGGAGACTGAAATCTAGGTCTTGGCAGGACCACACTTCTTCAGAGGCTCTTGAGTAGATTCCAGTTCTTGCCTCTTTCAGCTTCTGGTGGCTGTTAGAATTCTGTGGTGTAGCACTCCAGTCTCTGCCTTCATAGTCACATGGCCTTCTCCTCTGGTTCTATCAAATCTTTTCTGTACGTCTCAAGGAAATTTGATATTGGAATCTCAACAGATAATCCAGGATGTTCTCTTCATCTCAACATCCTTGACTTAAAGACCCTTTTTTCAAATAAGGTAACACAGGTTCTAAAAATTAGGACATGGACATTATCTTTCAGGGGCCACCATTCAACCCACTATACATGCTAATGGGATTACTTTTCCCACAGCCAGGCAAGCTCCCATCCTTGAGCACATCAGGACTTTTGATGTCTTTCAAGGCTACTTTTCCAGTGGAGTGACTGATTATCAATAGATTTCACAACTTGGTGTTTCAAGGGTGTTTCCATATTTTTAATGTCAATGATGCATTTTAAGTCCAGCTAAAAGCCTCTGGAGCCTTGCGTGATGTGGCAGCCTCTCTCACAAGGTTTGATTCTCTTTCAGATTGCTAACCTGCAGCTCAATAAACTGGACGAACTGGACTGTCTGATTCAGGGCCTGCTCTACGTTGACTCCGTTGGCTTCAATGGCAAGCCGGAATGTTACTATTTTGAAAATCCCACAAATCCTGAATTGTGTCAAAAAAAGCCGTACTGCCTTGATAACCCATACCCCATGCTGCTGGTAAACATGGGCTCAGGTGTCAGCATCCTAGCAGTCTACTCCAAGGACAACTATAAAAGAGTTACAGGGACCAGGTAACTTGATTTTTATTGGAGAACCTTTTCATACTTAAACCCGGGCCTATTCCTTGAAGACCAGTTTTTAAAAAGGTTATTTATATTGAATACATTTTTGAAAGAAGGCTCTTACCCTCAGTTAAACAAAAAGGATTTACTGGATGTGTTATGAGGATGACTTATATAAAGGTTAATAGGACATAGCCCTTGCCATGGTCAGGTTGAGGGAAGAAGGGTCACACACATCAGAAGTTTCCCCCAAAGGCTGTCCATATTAAGTGCTAAATGAATGGCAGGGACAATAAGCACAGGAGAATGCAGGTGGAAGGATGCTTAGCATGGTCAGAGAGGGCTTCAGAAGAAACCATCTTTTGGAACCACCTTGGTGCCTAGCATAGGATAAATTGCTTGAAATAATACATCATTCCAAGCAGTAAACCAAACTGGATAATAACTAATGCTTGTTACCCTTGCATAAATGCTCTAGCTGAGAACTAGGATAGTTGACACACCTCAGAAGGAATTTTGGAAAACAATGGCTAGGAAAACAGTCCTGCACGCACATCCCAAGGGCAGATGGGACAGCTTCCTGTTACTGGGGATTCAATCTGGGGTCAGAAATCTTTGAGAAAACCTAGTGTGAACAAAATCAAATAGGTATATTTTTACTTCTAAGGGAATTATTTGATTATGAACTGTTTCTCCAACCTACTGGATCTCAGAGCCCATTTTTAGAGGTTCGCCTTAAGGAACAAGTGTCATGTGGAGTGTGCTTTGGAACATGACATTGAAACCATTGTTTTTGATAGATGAAGATATCATGTAACTTCCCTGGACCTCAGTATCCTAATTTGTGCCATGAAGGGAGTTTTTCTTAGATAGTTTCTACAGGCTTTGCCAGTACTGAGATTTTGCAGTACTAGTCACCCTTTAGGACAAGAGCATTGCTTTTCTCTATTTCCGTGACTTGTGATAGGTCTGTATAAATCAGTGGTTCACCACTGGTGAAAGTAAAATTTATCCCACCGGGGGATCTTGGCAATGTTTGAAGACATTTTTTAACTGTCACACTGGAGGTGGGGTGCTACTGACATCTAGCAGCCTGAGGTTAGGGATACTGCTAAATATCCTACAGTACAGCCCTCCACAAGAAAAAGGTATGGAGCCCCAAAAGCCAGTAGTTCTGGTGTTGAGAAAACCTAGCGTGTGCGCGCGCGCTCTCGCGTTCTCTCTCTCTCTCTCTCTCTCTCTCTCTCTCTCTCTCACACACACACACACACACCTCTGATTGTGTCCAGAATATATGTTTTGATGTTAAGTTAATTAACATTAGGCATACATTTTCTCACTTAGAATACAGAACTAAGCCTCCTTGCCCACACAAGAATCACAGCTGATCCCATGGCGTCATTAGGACTGTCAGTGTATTAGAGACAAATGAATATTTCAACTGAGCTGGTTTTACCTTAGTGGTCTCCTGATAAAGGTACAACTTTTAAGAAACTATAGACTTCCTCCCAGAAGGAGTAATCGAATTGATAACACCAATATAAAATAAGCTAAACATTTTCTACAATTAACTATTTATAATTTTGTTGACTGACACTTAAATTCATGAATTACATCACAGGTGACCTTTCCAAATGTGGAAGTTCCAGGGATTTGGGTCATCTCGAGTAGCTAGCTGCTAATAATAAGCTAATCATGGTGTTTGGCTTCTATTCCATGTATAAATAAGACCTATAAATTTTAGTTATTGTTAAATGCCCATTAATGACCAGTGGCTTGCAATCATCAACAGATCCTGTTTGGATGTCCAAGCTTAGCAACAGTTCTCTTTAACCAGTAGTTTGGAAATGTGCTACAGAAAACTGAACATTTAATAGAGAGTTCTTTCAGGGGCTGCCACTAGTAGGGGAGTGGAATGAAACATGAGTTCTGGGACCCAGCTCCTCTTCGTCTAACCAGAGTTGTTCTACTAAAGTTTTCTTTTGATCTCAGTTAAAAACCACTGATAAAATGGTCTTGGTCAGCAGTGAACATCAGTGTGTGGAATACACATTGAGAATTACTCATCTCAGCAAATGGCTTAAGCTTAAAGTTTTGCTGCTTCTCTTGTGAACTGATAGCTGTAACTCCGGGCTTTTGTTATGGTATTATACTCTATTTTATCATTAAGCATTTTTGTTTTTAGAAAGCCACATTATTATAGGATATCAGTTTTCCTTTTAACATGATTTCAAGTGGTTTGTTTCAGTGTTACGTGTAATTTTATTGCCTTCTATATTAGGTAGCGACAGTTTTTTTTTCTATTGACTCCAATTTTGTTAGTCAATGAAAAATAACAGGACTTTACAGCTGACATTGTTAGAATGTGTATCTATTAAAAGAGGAATGTAAAGAATTTTGAAATTTCATTGGGAGTTGCAGTATAGCTCATCTCATTGTTTTGGAATCTGTTTTAAGGGCACAAACACTCAACAATGATATTCAAAGGCTGTTTTTAGCATTATGGTTTTGTGTCTAATTTACTGAGGGCCTTACCATCTGCTGGAACAGACAGATATATCTGATTAGAAGCAAGAGAATCACTAGATTAAATAATAGTTAGCAGGCTGGGGATATTTAAATAAAGTGCTTTTCTGCGACTGTGCATTCTTTCCTCCTGTCTGCAGTGTACCAGCTGTACAAGTGCATGCTCGTTTTCCCCATTCAACTTCAGTGCTTCGTCTGGAGTCACCTGTCATTTTCCAGTCATACAAAGCCTTTGCTGTTTTTCATTCATACCAATACATCAGTTTTTGAGTTGCCTTCTTTCTAAGTCAGCCAGTATCTTCAGTTTTCTATATTTGGAGTAGATTGTTGAAAGCCTTGAATACCCATATCTGATGTTTAAAGAAAGATTATTGGTGTTGATGAAAGATAAAGCTAGCATTATGAGCAAAGACTTTTTAAAACTATACAGAGAGAAAACAAGACATATCCAGGTGACCTCTAAACCAAAAAGTATTCCTATTAAAACACAGTAGCTTTGTAGGGTAAACTGAAACTGATAACATAGCATGACCCGCCATGTTAAATGTAAATAAAGATAAGCTCTCCTAGAGGAAATCCAAAATTTGCATTGTAACTGAGTTGTCAAGGCAATAATGTCCATAGAGCTCTTTATGTCCTCATGGTACTATGGCTACAGTTTGGTAACTGCTAACTACTGGTATCTCACTATGCAATTTTCCACAGCAACCCTAAATGTCAATCAAGTATGTATTTTTGTAAGAATCATTACTTAAGAAATATTACATACAGTTTTGCTGTAGATACAATTTAAAGAACTGTGTGCCTTTCTACAGTCACCTGCCTTTTTGTTAGTGGTTATGGACAGTAAATATAGTTACCCTAAATTTTCTTTTTTTTAAAAAAAAACACAATTAAGTTAAAAATAATCTTAATCTCTACTTGAGTTTTCTTTTAGAATTAGAAGCCTGTACTGAAACACATAGGGGCTTCCCAGAGCTAATGCTCTTGGAGCTTCAGAACAAATTGATATGAGCAATTTATTCTTCTACATTTACTCTTCTGCATGATAAATAAAGACTAAAACCCATGGTCATGTCAGTGCTCCTTGTCCTGACAGAAGTTCACCGGTGATAGCTTTACTCTGAACCTGCTTTTCTTTCCCTCAGGCAACTTTGATATTAAAACACAATTGAGTTCATTCTCAACTACCATAATTAGTTTCTAATTTTGTCTAAAAAGGCTCTTTTAAGGGAATTCCCACTCCCCCACCCCAAAGAATGGAAAGCTTTTAAAACAGTTTGAGCCTTATAACCTTTTGTGACCTTTGTTACTATTTTTGACTTGGTGGTAAGTAAAATATTAATAACCTATTCCAGAGTCTAGTAGAAAAAAATGTAATATGAGACCAATCAGTGGTTTCCTTTCAGAAACTTACGAGTAAGTTAAATGATATTATTTCTGCTAGAGAAGTGAGGTCAGGTGAAAACTATAGCTTTGGGGCTGGCTATTCCTGGCTAAATCCTAGGTCAGTTTTGTCATCCACAGAGTTTGGCACCATAGATGTGAACTATGCACAGTAATTTTTTCTAAGTATTTATATTCCAGATACATGTATATATATATTTTAAATATATGCCAGTTATTACTTTGCTTATTTGCTGCTTTCAGACACATGACTAGGAGAGATCATGATTTAGCCCTGTTTTATAGTTGGGAAGACCAAATGAGGCACTTAGGTTAATGGCTGGTTGAAGGTCTCACAACAGAAATCAGTGAGAGTCTCACTCTGCTTTTGTTTTTAAATTCATGGGCAAGTTTTTCTTGGTGTTTCTTTTCAGTCTCTGCCCTCGTTTTTTATACAATCTACCCTCAAGCTATTTTGCACCCTAACACCTTACTTCAAGTGCCCCTTTGTTTTTTCTTCCATCTTTATTAACCCAGATTAGTGGTCTTGGTGTAGTTGGGGACTTGGATGGGCATATATTTAAGTAAAATTTAAAAATAAACCTTATTGTTCCTTCAGTCTTGGAGGTGGAACATTCCTAGGCCTATGTTGCTTGCTGACTGGTTGTGAGACCTTTGAAGAAGCTCTGGAAATGGCAGCTAAAGGCGACAGCACCAATGTTGATAAGCTGGTGAAGGACATTTACGGAGGAGACTATGAACGATTTGGCCTTCAAGGATCTGCTGTAGCATCAAGGTAGACATTGAGTAGCTAGGAGCAGTAGTGATTAAACACAAGGCAGCATCTCCACCCTGGCTATTCATATAGTTAGTTTTACAAATTTTAACCCACCAGCCTGGTGCAAGTATCTGTGGGATCTGAGCTCAGACTTGGTCTCCTGCCCTTTATAAAGCACTAAGATGTTTAGCTCTTGATGCTTGTGCTTAAAATAGAGCAGCTTTGAAAGGAGTTTCTGGAAAACTTGCAACAGTTTCCCCTGTTTCATTTTTGTTTAGACATCTAGAAGAATATAAAAACCTTTTTTTCCTCCCCATTATTAGCCATGCTATGTGTCCCTATTAAGAAAAGGGCAGCCAGCCATTCATATCGTAATCCTGTCTGCTTGTAAACCATGGCAGTGGAATCAGGTTATTTGAGTTTGAACAGTTATTCATACAGCTTTCCACAGTACCTTTGTGGAAGTATGGGGTCTGCCTGAGGATGATTTTGAACACTCTCGCTAATATTTCCAACATAGCTTTGGCAACATGATGAGTAAGGAAAAGCGAGAATCCATCAGCAAGGAGGACCTCGCCCGAGCCACACTGGTTACCATCACCAACAACATCGGCTCCATTGCTCGGATGTGTGCTTTGAATGAGGTGAGGCCTTACCCCAGGAAAAGCCACGCGTCATTTATCCATGTCACCTTTAGTAGTGCAAAAACTATCTACTCTTACAAAGCTTTAGCTTTTTGGGAAACCTACCCTTCATTATTGTCACACCTCATAGAATGTGAGGGCTGTGTGTTGGGGGAGGAGGAAGAATATATGTATTATTTTAAGTAGGCAGTGGATGATAAATAAAACCATCCAGCCATGGAAGAAACGTGGTCAAATTACAATTCATGCCATAGCCTCTCTAACCATCATTATTACCACGTGCCTCCTGAAGTGTGAGGAAAAGCTCTTTGCATTCTTGCAAATATTTTCAGGGGAAACGTTTCACTTGCAGTGTTCGATATTCTCTTTGCTTTCAGCTTCTTTACAGTGTTGCCTTGTGGCATGGAGTTCAAGCAGCATTGTACAGGGCTATCAAAGCACAGAGAGCTTGCTACAGCTGAGGCCAGCCAGAGCCCCAGGCACAAGAAGGGGTGGAGCTGGTGACAGTCAAAGCTTTGGTAACATGTTTTCAAATATTGCAAAATTCCTTTGGGAAAAAAAAAGGAACCCTTTTCTGAAATACAAGATGTATAAAGTAGAACAGCTGTCACTGAACTGTGTTAGGAAGACAAGAAAGAAGAGTTAGACATGGAACAGGTAACAGTAGAAGTGTTAAAGAATCATTGGTAATAGTTTTTTAAAATATAATTTTTATTAGAAATATGACAGAAGAGAGCTCAAATCATAAGTGTACAGCCTATTGAATTTTCACACACACCTTTATAGCCACCACTCAGATCAAGAAATAGAACATTATAGGTACTGAAAAATCCCCTCCTAAAGTTAAACAGGATATGAGGCAGTCTTTATGATAGGTGGGTGCCAGCCCTGCCTTTGAGCTCTGGGATTGCATAGAATATGTCACTGGCCTATCGGTCAGGGTCATACTTTTTATAAGGTCCCATTTTAGGTAGAGTTTAAATGCAAGAATGTATTACAGAGACATACCTTTTCAAAGTCCACTTCGGTTATAGGACTCACTGTAACAGGGAATTTGTTTTTGGCCATCAATTTTAAAGAGAGTTTTTTTAAGTAGCCAAAGTTGATAGCCTAAGCCTCATGTGTTACTTAGCTGTACTCATAGCCCTCAAAATTCAGTTTGATGGGAACAGAGCAATAGGACTTTCCCCTGCTTTCCACAGAGTTTGAGTGAGCCAACAGGTCTTTTTACAGATAGTGTAATTTGTATCATATTTTAAGTGAAGCTGAGCCTTTTTTAATCTGTTAATAGCCATTAGTATTTCCCCTTGTGTATGTATAAACTATACACTGTTCACTCATTTTTCTTTTGGCTCGTTAGTCTTTTTCTTACTGATTTGTAGGTAACTAATCCATTTTATACGTACTGAAAATAATTTTGGTTTATTACTTTTCATTTGGATTTATTCATGATGATGTTTTTCCCTGAATAAATATTTGATTTCTTTTTAAGTAAATATTATCAGCCTTTTAAATGGATTCTGAGTATTAGACCTTTTCTATTTCGACATTTTTAAAAAGAATTCTCTCATGTTTTCCTCTAGTCTTTGTCTATTTCTTTTTTTATTCTTTTCTCTTTTATTTTCACATTTATATCTTTGACCCACCTGGAATTTATTTGAAATAGAGTGTCCATCACCTTTTAATACCACTCGTATTCCTTCTGCCTTTCTACCAGAGTAACGCAGAACTGGGGCTTTGAGCAAGTCCTGCCTTGGACTCCTTTGTTTCGGGCAAAATGGCAAAACACCTACATTTAATTAAGTTACTTTTTAATCTGAGTTTCTTCCTTTGAGTGTTTCTTGCCACCTCTTAGTCTGGGTGGTTTTTTACTGCAGTTGTCATTTGTGGAAACTTGTTAATACCACCTCGCACCCCTCTGCCCATGGAAATTTTTCACAGTGGTTAATGGGTACATGAACATGCAGTTAAAAGGTGAGATAATTAAAAACTGATGTTCTCAGACTCTGTTACTCTTGATAGACTGAACAGAAGATAATGCCACTTTCCAAGACTCTCTTCTCTCTGATACGAATGACTGTAACAACTGGCTCTGTGAGTCAGTGAGTGGTGAGCAGCCTCTGCATGATAGACAGGCCTGAGCTCAGTGTTAAGTCTGTATTCAGAATGCAAATCTGTATCCATTAGAACAAAAAGATAAGTTATTTTTCATTACTGTATTTTAACCCACATGTTGACCAAACAGGATATTGTACCATATATTCTTAAGGTAGAAACTAAGTATTGTTTCTTTTTGTATTCCCAGTGTTTGGCACAGAGCAAACCGAGTAAACGTGTTAGATGAATAACCTGTATCATGGACATTTTATTTATGAATTGGTTAGAATAGTATTTTATAGTTGAGAGTTTGTGGGGGGAGGGGTGGGTTTGAAGGAATGCACAAGAAAATTTAGCTGAACTTGAACTCCATTTACAATTTTTTTTTTAGGCAAGGCAACCCTTGGTTGACCCCACAGATTGCAAGGATCTTGTCAACTTACAAACCCTTCTTTTTTATTTTTTAATTTTTACACCTACAACACCTGGTCTTCCAAGGCCTGACCCTGCTTAGCTTCCAAGATCAGATGGGATCAGGCTTGTTCAGGGTGTGATGGCCATAGACTCCAGTTACAATTTTATATATAAGTGTTGGGGGCAGAATTTCATATGAGACCTAAGGCAACCGAATATACCTCCAAATAAACCCAATGTCAGTCCCTGCCTTGTTCAACCCAAATCTCACCCTCTTGTTCTTATGGAATGCACTTTGAAGTTTCTTCAACTTCATCTTGGAAATGCTGAAATAATTCCACTTAAAAAATTTATTCTGCAAGGTCCTGGGAGTACAGTGATGTACAGAACATTGGGTCTTTGCTAAATGCTATTTTTATACCATGGTTCAATTTTTTTTTTCTTTATTTCCCAGAATATCGACAGAGTTGTATTTGCTGGGAATTTTCTCAGAATCAATATGGTCTCCATGAAGCTGCTAGCATATGCCATGGATTTTTGGTCCAAAGGACAGCTAAAAGCTCTGTTTCTGGAACATGAGGTAGGTTGAGCTTGTGTGGACTTAATTGTTTCGTGTGGAAGTTTTTTGGGTTGTCTAACATATGTTAGCATTTATGCAGAGGATAAGGAAAAACAATATATAAAATGGAAGCTCTCTTATCCAACAATCGGGACTGGTAGTTGGTTGGTCAAAAAATAATCAGTTAAAATGCATAGTCATTTAAAAATATCTTCTTTCAAATATGTAGTGACAGAAAGAAATCTAACAATGAGCAGTGAACACACAATAAATGTATAAATGCCTTACTGTTGAATTGTATGCCTGAAACTTACTGGATTAACCAATGTCAACATAATAAAAATATTTAGAAAAATAAAAATAATTAAAAAAAAAATCTTTCTAATTTAACCATTTTATTTTCACATAAATGTGTAAATGTTCATTCACTCACCAATTTTTTGATGTCAGACCAAGGCCTGTTTTTGAGCATGTGTTCTACTAATTATAACTCTGTAGTTACAATTCAATAACAACAACAACAAAATGATCCAATCAAAATTAGGCAGAGGACCTGAACAGACACTTCTCCCTAGAGGACATGCAAATGGCCAACAAATATATGAAAAGATGCTCAACATTGCTAGCTATTAGGGAAATGCAAATCAAAACCACAATGAGATACCATCTCACACCTGTTAGAATAGCTATAATCAACAAGACAAGTAATAACAAATGTTGGAGAGGATGCAGAGAAAAAGGAACCCTCATACACTGCCAGTGGGACTGCAAATTGGTACAGCCACTATTGAATACAGTATGGAAGTTCCTCAAAACACTAAGAATTGATCTACCATATGATGCAGCAATTCCTCTACTGGGTATTTACCACAAACACTTGAAAACCCATATCCAAAAAGATATTTGCACACTGATGTTGATAGCAGCATTATCCACAGTGGCCAGGACATGGAAAAAACCGAAGTGTCCTACGATAGATGATTGGCTAAAGAAGCTGTGGTACATATATACAATGGAATATTACTCAGCCATAAAAATAGATGAAATACTGCCATTTGTGACAACATGGATGGACCTCGAGATAATCATGCTAAGTGAAATAAGCCAGACAGAAAAAGTTAAAAATCACATGATATCACTTATATGTGTGATATAAACCTAAAAGCAACAAATGAACAGGACAAACAAACAGACTCATGGACGTGGACTATAGGCTACTGGTTACCAGAGGACTATAGACTAGTGGTTACTAGTGGGGTGGGGGAGTAGGGGGAAGGTAGATGGGAAAAGGGGGTCAAATAAAGGGTTTAGGGAGAGGGTAAAGTGGGTAAAGGGGATCAAATATATCGTAGCAAAGGAAACTGGACTTTGGGTGTTAAACACACAATAGAATATACAGATGTCAAATGATAATGTACACCTGAAAATTATATAATTTTATTAACCAATGTCACCCCAATAAACTTAATTAAAAATTAAAAAAGAAAAGAACTCTGTAGTTGTCTATCTATCTATCTATCTATCTACACACACACACACACACACACACACATATACATACACATACACACACACACACACACATATTCATATTTATATTATATACCTCCTTTGATTTCTGGTTTATTTTTCTAAAGTGGATCAAGACCTTAAAGATACTTATGAACCAGTTGGGTTGCAAAAATTGTAGATTTTCCCCTCAGTCTTTCATATGTGGCTAAGATTTACTTTCTTAGCAAGTTTCAGTATTAACTACCTTTTTCAATATTTTTTAAGAATTTAACTATTTTCATAGAAGTGACCATTTTTATACTCTATAGGTAATAAATACTTAAATTAGGTTATTAACAATAAAACTGTTATAACATATGTGAGGGTAAACACAGCTGACTCTTGATAAGTAAACAACTCAACTGGTGATAACAGAAGTGCTTGGGCTACTCGGAGTAACCTTGTGGCCTTGAGAGACTGGTGGCCCTGAACATCAGCCAGACAGACTGTTTACAGAGGAAGTGCAGAGCATCGGAATCCCATACATCAGGTTTCTACACTAATACAAATTCGAGGTTTCTAAGCGAATGGGGTCCTCCTCTCTTCCCACCTTCTCTATCCCCCTCTTTAAACCCCATGCTGTAGAGAGCAACTGTTTATCATAGGAGGTGCTTGATCCCTTGGGTATATTGCAACAGAAAATTCATTGAAAAAACAGGTATAAATTTCAATTGTAAAGAATAACTGTTGTAACATTTTTCTTATTGCCAAACTGAATTATTTATTTGAAAAGTTGCTAATGCATTTATGTTATTTAGAGCTCTCTAAGCCATATTATATTATTATTAAAGCATAAAACAATGGGAACTTAAATACTAAATAATTAAGGCTCAGTGATAGAAATTAACACTAAAGAAAGCCTTTTTTTTTTTTTTTTAATTGGGCTTAAGGCATCGAGTGATATACTCCTGGGGTAAGGTGAATTTTCAGTTACCCTCTCCCACTCCCAACCTTTTTATCTGCTTATTTGTCAGTTATCGACATAAGATTTTATTTGAAAAAGAACAAATCACCTCAGCTTGAAAAATAATAATAGTTAAAATGGAAAATGAAAACCACAAACCACTGTTCCAGTCCAGTTAGTGTTGCCATATGTAGTGATTAAAAATATAGGACACAGTTATTTTATCTGGCATTTATCTATGTTTTATCTGGCCACCCCAGTCTAGATTCTTCTAGACTAGTACAGAAAACAAACCCTAGAAGCCTTGAGAGATTAAAAGCCGTCTACAAGGGTACACCAATAGTTAATTGGTGGTAAGATAGGCAATGAGATACGTTTTAGGGAAACCCACGTCTGTGGGTGAAAATGCATGTCACGCTCTGCAATCCTGGATCTCTGTGGACTGTGGCTTTGGTTTGTTACTGCTTTTCACAACTCAGATCTTTATGGCTAATGACAGTGGAGTATTTTTATAACCACTTGTGGGTATCCCAGAAAATTCTGTGTTCTGAAGTTTCCTCGGACACCATGGAGAGTCAACTTTGGGGAGGCACTGGTATGGTTGGCTCACCTGCTCTGCCTCAGGAGTCCTTACCCCCTCAGTCTCTCATTCATTCAACTCATATCAGTGAGCATTTCCTAAGAGACGTAGTCTAGCTGAGCTGCTAAGAGCACAGCCTCTGACTGACTGGGAGGCATTAGACAACTCTACTTACTGCTCCATCTTTGTTCTAGTATTTGCAAAATGGGGTATAATAGTATGTCTTAAAGTTACGAAGATTAAATGAGTAAGTTTATGTCAAGTGCTTAGAACAATTTCTAGCGTATAGTGAGCCCTCAATAAATGTGAGAGGGCGGCAGCAGAGGTAAAGATTGTGCCATGTAACATTCTGACATTTTGCTACCTGTTTCTGCAGTAACTTTCAAGTCAGGCCTATACCAGGGTATGGAGACTTCTGAGTTTTAGAGACTGGAGTTTTCCAAAAATTTCTATTTTTCAATTCCTTTTATTTTCACAGAAGCATAAACAAAGTGAAGCTCAGGCTGATTTAGATGCCTTTCCCAGATCTAATGAGGAAAACTTAAATTTCTTTCCTGTGAGATATTATAACTTCAAATCAGATAGATTTGGGATTGAGCCCAGGCAGAAGCCATGTGACTCTGAAAAGGGTAATTTACTTTATTACTTTCCATTTCTCATCTGTGAAATGGGGTAATAATACAAATTTTGCCATTGTCAAGAATTAAAATAATTATGATACAAAGTACACAACACTTACATAGCACATACTTTGGGTCATTTTCCTAAGCATTTTACATCAGTTAACTTATTTAATATTTATAAACAAAGAGATATCCAATGAATATAATAATATGAATATATTATATGAATATGAATAATAATTATTACATATAATTATTGTTATACATAATTATAATAATTGTTATATAATATATATGTAATAAGTATTGTTCACAATAATAATAATAATAATTATTATTATTATTATTCCACCATGGTTCATGGCAGTTAAGGTTTTAAATTTATCTACAACATTAAGGGGGTGCAGCATTTCTAGAGTTATTAAAAACGATAGGTATTTGGCTAAGTTTAGAGATAATCATACGTTTTCCCATTGTTTTGTAGGGTTACTTTGGAGCTGTTGGGGCACTGTTGGAACTGTTCAAAATGACCGACGACCAGTAGAGATGAGCCATAGATGGAACAGCCTTCTGTGAGAACAGAGACCTGAAAACTGCTGCTGGAGAAGGTGAAAGCCACCGTGGGACAGAAGCCAAGCCATTCATGGCAGATGCACCTGCTGGATTTGTAAATAATTTAAAATCCTTTGAGCTGATCTTTTACTCTTGAGTCTTGAGCTTATGATTCAAAATGGGGAATACAAGAGTTTTTTCTGTATACTGTATTTTTAAAAACAAACAAAACATTTGTGCAGCGTGGCCAAACCTACCAATTTTTTGCATTAACTTTGAAAAGTTGTATGATGTTTAAGAAGGACCTGAAATGTAAGTGCTGTTTATTTTTCTTCTGGGGTTTACTGATCAGTGTGGTGATTTTAAATTTGTTTAGTAATTACTCTAGGAGATTTTACCTTTACTTATATTTTTCATGACGTTTCATGATTTGCTGTTGGTTTCAAATGAAACTACAAATCTGGCATGTTTTACTGTGAACACTATTTTGTTTATTTGTTTACCTTTTTGTCTTTTTTTTTTCTTGTTGAATGTCTTGTGGGAAAAGAGTCTTTCCCTCTGTCTGTTCTTGATTGACTCCCCCTCCCCACCATACCTTCCTTTCATATAATTGTTCATATTAATCAAGGTGCTGTCCAACTCAATACAAAGTTAAGTACGAGATCTCAAAAGCTCTCAAAAGTGCTCTTGAGGGGAAAACTCTGAAAGTGCTCATGAATTTAATGAGTCTGGAGAAAGTTGAAAATTATATGCAATTTTGTATTATCCCTTATGGATATGCAGTGTTTGGTTGGAGTTATTTTATGTTAAATTGAAATGTTCTATGATGAAATGTCCACATCCATGCACAGCATATGAATGGCAGCAAATCCTGTGCAGGACATTGAAATTTACAGGGCAAAGTCTCCCGGTAGATTAACTGTTCATATTGGGAGATTTAGGAGAAGTTATAGGTTGAAGTGTCAGGCAGTAATACCTATTTGTTTTGCACATGTACATACCTAGGAGCTTTGTAACGAGGCATCTTAAATAATAATAAATTTTTTTAATTTGAATATTTTAAACTAAAAACTGTATTTCAATCCTAGTTTCTCAAATTAAAAAATTATGTTACTGATCTCTCTCTATATTTTTTTCTTTTTGAAAGACGTCATTGGGACCGATGGGTAACTTTCAAGTGTGAATCTTGTACAAATATTAAAATGCTTGGGATCTAACGATTTAGGACTATTAAATCTTTTGAATTGAGCATATTGTTGAAGGGGATTTTGGAAGGGCAGTACATTGCTCCATGATGAATCTTTCCTTCTCTGCCGTCTGGGCACCACCTTTAATTTTCATATCTTCAAGTCTTGAAGAAGTTGATGTTAATTGAAGTATTCACTTGTCTGGTTGAAATAAAGCCTGTTTCTGTTGCGATTTATTTAGCGTATATGTTATTCTCATTTCTTAATCTTCATGTTCATATTATCTGCTTTTGTACCATAAAATGAATGTATGTTGTATTTTTGCTAACTCAACATTTCATAATTTGAGGTTGTCACGTAAGTGTGGTAAAGTCCAAAACACTGTCTTAAGTTGAAGCTATAGCTCTATGCAGGGATTTTTTTTTTTTTAAATATATGGTTTTATTGTTCTTATACAACTAACTCCTTATTCCCAAAATATCACTACAATATTTGCTAATTCCAAAAGAGTTTCAGAATTTGATCATCACAAATACATTTTATCAACTCATGCCTGGCTTAAAAATATTCGAGCAACTAAGATATTCTTGAAAAAGACAACTGTAAAAAATACATATTATCAATGATAGTGCCTTTTTGATTGCTCTCTTTTACTATTCCTGTTCTCATCTGTCAGGGAATAACACTTTGGATCATGGCTCTGCGAAATAAATCAGGGCAAGTTGGTGTGACTAATTTTTTAGTTATCTGGAATTACTTGACCTCTAATTACAAATGTTTAAAATTTTGGTTTAGCTAAGGAAATAAATTATCCTGTTATACAATATCAGTGAAATGTTGGCTACATGTAGCCTGAGGATTTTTATATTTACTTGAATTACAGAAACTTTCCTGTGGCTTAACATCACAAAGAATTTTTATCTTGAACTATATGAAGTCAGCATGGTTGCCAGGTCGTCCAGAGCATGGCTTTTGATTGCTTGACAGCTTCAGTTTGGATCCAGCTCAGCCACTGACTAGCTGTGCGGACAATTCACTAACCCTCTCACTAAGCCCTAGTTTCCTCACTCAAAATGGGTCAAACAGTACTTTTCACCTCCATAGTTAAAGAGATTAACTATGTTAGCTGTACTGAAAAAGAAAATAGGTATTTTAAACAAATTGTGTTAAACCAGTGATTTTTAACCTTCTGGAATGTGGGAAACCCATTTTAGCAGAGATACTTCACAGTTCTTCATCTGCTAGTTCACATCTATAGCCCATATCTACAGCCCATGTCTACAATTCCAAAATCCTAAAGTCATCAATTTATCTTGATAACTCACTTGACAGAAAAATTGACTTGAGCATTATTTATCATACTTGTAGGACTCTTTACATGTTTTGTTGCAAAGCTATTAATATGTTTGATTACAAAGGACTGCCCCAGACCCTACTCAGGGTGTTAAGTAGTGGACAATTCTGAATTTTGAAATATGTCTGGTCCCAAGAGTTTTAGATAAAGGAATAGTGGAAATATAGTTGTATTTTTCAGCTTATGTAGTATACATGGATTCAGAGTCCCTTTCTTGGGAACTGTTGTTACAGGTAATTTATACTTGACATCGTTCAGTCATACAAGGAATATTAAGAAGTTATTTTGTGTGTAGAAGGAGCTAAGGAGACTAGGAGATATTGGATACAGCCCCTGCTGTCCAACAGGGGGAGGACAGAAGTCTTAAGCCAACCTGGGTAATAAAGTGTCACTGGTGTCATTCATTCATTCATTCATTCACAAAGATTTATAGCAGTGAACAAAACACAGACCCATCTTCACAGAGCTTACATTCTAGAAAGGAAGGCAGAAACAATACGAATTATATAATAAACTATTAGATCAGTACTACAAAGAGAAAGTAAGATAGATTAAAGTAGTGTGGCTAGAGTGGGGGTTAGTTCTGCCTAGAAAGTGAGAAGGGGGAAACTTTTTGGTGACAGCAACCAGAGACATCTCCTAGGAGGTGACATATGAGCAGAGTCAAAGTAAGTTGGGAGCACATTTAATAAATACCTGCAAGAAAATATTTTACTCCTGACAAATGAGAAGAGGTTTTGAGCAAGGAAGCCAGTGTGCCTGGAGTAAACAAGGGAAAGGAAGAGCCATAAGAAATGCAGTTTTATGCATGGCCATGTGTCAGATCTTATACAATATCTGTAAGTGAGAGTAGAAGGCTGCTCTTGAAAGAGGGATTGATCACTTCCTGGAGGAGAGGGCTAGAAAGGTTTTCAGAATCTTAACCAGGAAGTAGAGACTACAAAGTGGACCAGGAGGGGAAGGTTTCCCAACCTGGAGGAGAGAAACATTGCAAGAAACAGTCTTGCTTATTCAGGAAACTGGAAGCTATTTACTTCCACTGGAGCCTGGTTAGTGAGAAAGAAACCAGATTATGGAAGGACTCATTCCGTGTTGAAGATTTTGGTCTTTGCTGTAGTCAGTGTGGAGCCATCAAACAGTATCAAGTAAAGGGAAACTAGAATTAATCCAGCTTCAAAGTGATAATCAAGCAAAATGTCCTACTGAGGTAAATGAGTAAACCAGTTACTGTGCTTTTGAATAAATAACAACTCCATTATCATATTTACTTTGTTTCCTCTGTTGTGCCAAAGCTCTTACAGCAGCAGCTTAGTGAACCACGTTTTTCTGTAACGAAGATGGTTATATAATCTTTAGAGTTTCCCCACAAGACTTTACTTAATAATAGCTACAACTCTACTATGATTCTATTCAGTGAGTAGAAAGGTTTCAACACCATAAGCTCCATTATTCATGAGAATTGTTTGGGGAGAAGGCACTTTTTCTCCCATTGACTTCAAATTTGTGTGGAAGATTTAATTAATGCACATATTCTGCTGGGTCTACCAAGTGTTTGTTCATTTGATATTCATCTATTTAATTTTGCCTGAATGCTTATGATCTGGGAGGCATTGGATAACGTTTAGGATCCATTCAGTTGTGAATATGACAGCAAGGTCCCATGCTTTCACTGGGCTTACACTCTATTGAGGGAGATAGACTTAAAACACAAAACAATTAAACAAAAATAAAAGATAGTGATAAATGCTATGAAGGAAAGAAACAGGGTGATGTGATAGGAAGAAAAAAGACTTCCTCAGATGGCATGAGATACAAATATGAATAAGTTATGGCCTCAGCTTTTGAAGAATGACAAGTCAAGTTCATCTTGCTTTCATTACTACCTCAATGAAAATGAAAGATGTTTTTGGGAAACAGTTTGATAAATAACTTATTTTCTTTTTATTTTACTTAGTTTAGTTTGCATACATACTTATATATTACATTAAATAATAATTTAGTAATGCACCTTTTTTTACTAGTCACTAAACAATATTTGAACTGCACATGAATCTTCATTGTCAATGCCTTTGTTATGACCAGTCATTTAGTAGTTTCTAGAACACACCAAGTTTGACACACAGCACTTTTGAATACATGATATTGACACTGGATTCTTTTTAACCAAGTCACAACACCTACCTACTCCCACTATGAGCTGGATTGTTTGTTTCATTTTCCAAAAAGTGTATATTGTTGATGCCTCAGGTGTAACCATTTATTTGGAGCCTTATTTTTAAAAAGGTAGTTTATAAGTATTCATCAATTGCAATACAAAAATAAAAAAATTTGTGTTAAAACTCTTTGCCTCTTTTTTATACTCACACTATCAGGAAAATATTAAATATTCCAAACTAGAATTAATTGATGTTTTTGTTAATGTCACCAAATAATTCTCAACTGGTCCCCAGTAAGAATTCTGTTTTTCAAAGTTATGTATTTTAAAAAAGAATTCAATAAGTTTTACATGCACATAATCTGAAAAGTCAAAGTTCTCACAAGTCTGAAAAATAGCAGTTCCCATGTTTTTTTTTTTTCTTTTTTACTTAATCATTTTGAGTATAGCAGCTTTTCCAGGAAAGGGTAGAGTGATAAGGGGAAAGGTTTTTGAGTACTTGCATGTCTAAAAATTTCTAAAAGTATTTTTATTCCACCTCATACCTGATTGATAGTGTGGCAAGGTGTAGAATTTAGGTTAGATGTTTTTCTTCAGAAGTTTGAAGGCCTAGTCCTATTATTGCCAGGCTTCCAGTGCTGTGAGAAAACCTGATACCATTCTGGCTCCTGATCTTTGTATGTGACTATTTTCCTTCCTCCTTTTTGGAAGCTGTTAGAAACTTTTCAACCTCCGGTTTCAGTTCCAACATGTATTTTCAACAGTATACCCTGTCTACAACTATGACAAATGTTAATCAACCCAGGAGTATGTTTTTTATTTTATATTTTGGTAGTTACTGCCAAATTTCCCTTCCAAAAAGTGTGAGTGTACACAAAGTAAATATTTTTAATAGTGTCTGTTTTTCCATGTACATATTATCAACCTTTTCATCTTTCCCAATCTTATAGGTAAAAATGATATCTCATTTTAATTGCATGGAAAGTCTTTTAAGTTCTTTCTAATCATGAGGTTTGATTCTAATATTGGGAATTATAATTAATTTTTCAGCTCAAAAACTCAAAAGAGCATTCTTGCAGTCTTAGGGAAGGCAGCACAGTTGAGTAAGTTAGCAAAACTCTGTAATGAACCTGCTTTGTTTGAGGCCTGTCTTTCAAGCTAGCTGTGTGACGTTAGGTGAGTTTCTTAACCTCTGAAAGCCTCGGTTAGCCCACCTGTAACGTGGGGGTAAAATTAGTTTCTTCATTTAATTGTGAGGACTAAATGATAATGAAAAAGAGCTGAAAACTGCCTGACCTAGGTTCTCAGGAAAAGTCAGTGATGAGCAGTCCCCAGAGAGGAAACAGCCATTCACCGGCCTCTGCTTCTGCCTCCAAAAGTTACAGGAGTGTGACCTGCACGTTGTCTTTTTTTTTTTTGCAAAATGCAAATGCTGATTGTTTTTTCATGAGTGTGCAATTATTTTCTTTTTATGCAAGCTCTGTACTTATAACAGTATATTTAAGTACATTTAATTTTCAAATTGTCTCATTTATTAGTAATTTTATCCTCACAGTATCCTAATGAATTAGGCAAACAGATAGTGTTATTTATACTTTACACTAGAGGAAACCAAGCCAAACAAAGCCAAAACAACTTTTCTAGGTTAAGAGGAAGTTGGTAACAGATCTTGAATGAAAATTTAGATTTTAAAAGTTAAGAAGAGACAAAATGTTATTTTATTCCAGGTTACTAACTTGGTGTAATACATCAATATCTACTCTAATAAGTAAATAAGGATGAATTATAATTAAGATATCAGTTGTTCACAGATAAACATACTTCATTTATAAAATGTCTAAAGGTCTTTGAAAACTGCAAAAATAGTTAAAATGTTTTTCCTATAAATGTATTGAAATTAATATTGGTAGTAGTACATCCAATATGCAAAGTAATAAACTAAGCTGTTATATTTGTATTATAAAAAAGGCAAATCATTCTGATTTTGACTGTTGTTTAATAGCAGGAATGAATCAAAAATGGTCATCTCAGAGTCTTTTATAATAGAAGTCTTCATGAAAATAACCTCAGAAGAATTTAGGCAAGGATATATTAGCAAATTTGAGGATACTAATTTTTTAAAAAGCTAGGTAACAAAATAACATAGCCCAAATTACATGAAGCAAAAATAGATAGAACTGAAGTGAGAAATAGAAAATTCAACAATAGTTGGAGATTGCAACACTCCTTTCCATAGTGGATGGAACATCTAGTTAGAATATCAAAAAGGAAATATAAGACTTGAACAATACTATAAATCAAATGGAATTAAAAGAACTCTATAAAGCATTTAACCCAATAGAAGCAGAACTTACCTTCTCAAATGCATGGGAAGCATTCTCCAGGGAAGACTATGTTAGGCTATTTAAAAAGCTCTTCACTAAATTTAAAAGGATTGAAATTATACAAGTTACGTTCTCTGACAATGGAATTAAATTAGCTATCAATAACAAAAGAAATGTGGGAAATTCACAAATATGTGAAAATTAAATAATATACTCCTAAATCATCATCAGTGTGTCAAAGAAAAGATCACAAAGGAAATTAACAAAATACATTGAGATGAATGAAAATGACAACAGAGCATGCCAAAATTTCATTGGATGCAGCTAAAGCAGTGCTTAAGGGGAAAACTTATAGCTGTAAATATTATTTGGCCATAAAAAGGAATGAAGTACTGATACTTATTACAATGTGGATGAACCCTGAAACAATGTTATAATAAGTGAAAGAAGCAAGTCACAAAAGACCACATATGTTTCTGTTTATATAAAATGTCCAGAAAGTAAATCAGTGGTTTCCTATGACTGAGAATTTGGAAGAAAGGAAGAGTTACTGCTAATCAGGATGAGGTTTTTTTTTTTTTTTTCGGGTGATAAAAATGTTCTAAAATTGACAGATGATGATTGTACAACTTGATTAGAAATTATTGAAATATACACTTTAAATGAATTAATTAAATGGCATGTTAATTATATTTTCAATAAAGCTGATTTTCAAAAGCAAGTTAAATTTGAAGATTAAAAAAAATTTTTGAATATCGAAAAAAAGTGAAATTATGTATGTTAATCGGATGGGTTTTTTTAAAAACTATAACTGGTGTCATTTCCAATTTTGTGAAATATTCTACTTGTTTTGTTTTCTCACCTTCTTTTCCCTATACTTTTCTTTCCTTGAATAATCACATTTTTAGACACAACCACCAAATGCATTTAGTCAAGTTTGTATGACCTGAAACTGACATGGTAGGGGCACTATAATACAAATAGCCTCAGCCCCAGTTGTCTCATTTTTGTTTGTTTGTTAAACAAATAATTTTCTTTTTAATTTTTTCAGTTATAGCTTAAATAGAATTTAAATTTTTTTCTTAGGTTATAAAGCAACTAGAAAAAAGTAAACTTTTTGTATAGTATACTTTTTCTTCTCCCTTCTCTTCCTCCCCTTCACTCATTTCATGAAATTTGCTGCTATTTTAACCAAGTCTAGAATCTAAAGAATGTATGCCATTTGGCTGCCATAACATGGCTAATGAATTATGTCTATTTTAGCATATTCCATTAGTAAGGCATGTGGTCTATGTCTTGTGTATCTCTAAGAGATACTTAAATTTTTAAATAATTGTTTTCCATTAACTACTCAAGTTTATTTACTCCGACTTAGAGAATATTTTTTCATAGTATATTCTCAGACTATGTTTTCTAATATTTATGTTGTGCATGATCTGAATAAAATCAGCTTTATTGAAATATAACATGCCATTTAACTAATTCATTTAAAGTGTATATTTCAATAATTTCTAATCAAGTTGTACAACCATCATCTGACAATTTTAGAACATTTTTATTACCCGAAAAAAATACATAATATTTATGTTTGTGTGTGTATGTATATATGATGTGTTGAGGAAGAGAGAGACCTCAAGTGAATCCTACAAGTATTGAATCTAGAGAGTTTATATTAAAACTATAATTAATGCAGAATGTATTTTTAAATTTAACTTGAATCATTTGTCAAATATCATATTATTTTAAATATAGGCCAGGAGCGTTTTTTGTATTAAGCTCCATAAGTGTGTGGGTTGATATTAGCCAAGTTAAATGTGATTGTGAATTTTAAACGGGAACATTTTTAAAAATTCTCCTTTGGGATTTGATTACTATTTATACTGTATTTATAAATTTTAAAATGAACAGTCACTCTTGTCTGTCTCATCATACGCCAGCATCAACACTGAATTTATCAAGTAGTTATTTATGCAATGTTTAGACAGGCAAAATGAAATGGAGGAGGCAGGCAATTATCTTTAGATCCTACCCACACAACTTTCAGCAACTGCGGAGAAAATGGTTTGGTTGTGCAGAACAACTGAGTTTCATTAGCTCTGTTCTGAACATTGAGTTAATTTCACATCCTTTAACCTGTGTTTCTATGGATCATGTCTGACCTCACCTCCCCATAGCAGTCACAGTTATGGTTGTTAATTAACTGTGAGGACTGTCTCAACAAATTTAAGCTCTAGGGATCCCTATCCATTATGAAGTTTAGTCTCAAAGAACCTTAAGGAAAGTTTCATCTGTGGCATAATCTGTTTTAGTGGTCACAGAGAAGGACGTTACCAAGATATAACTTCACTTGGATATAAGAAATTAACCTTTTTAAAAGGGTATATGGCATTAAGATCTCTTTTAAAAAGAAAACAAGCTGTGCCTAGTTTTTAGATATTGAGCAAATTCTAAGTAGCATGGAAACTTAAAGTTGTAGTGAGTTATTTACTCATTGGATGGCATTAATTATTGATTAGTTAATATTCCTGTTTTAATGTCAACTTTTGCTCATTGATCAAGTGCTGTGAGTTTTGGAAGCAATTACAGAGTCTTATATTTCAACCCAGGAGAAGTTAATTTTGATCACCCAAGAGATAAGTTGCAAAACTATGCTCAAGGCCATGCCCAAAGCTAGGTTACCAAGCATGAGAAGTGAAAAACACACTTTTTACTATTATTCTGATTTTTAAATTTCTAAATAAATATTGACTGTCTAGGGAATATTAGCCAGAAGGGTGCCCAATTATTAGTTTGCTTTGAACTCTTGAAATCTCACAGGTTCTGACTTGGCACTGGATGAAGAGTGAATGAGATATAGCCTTGAAACAGATATGGCCTTTGACATTCTTCCAAACCTGGGCTTCTGTGATTCTAATAATTAGGCATTGAGCCTGCCCTTTACAAAAAGTATCACACAGGAACAAAAAGAGTTCACCTGAGAAGAGTTCGTAACTATCACAGCTTTCATGTGCTTGGCACTCTGTGTTCGTAAACTCCTTTAATCCACCTGGACATGGACAAGGTGAAGATTCCTCTCTTAGTTTTACAGGGGAAAAGACTGAAGCTTGGAGAGGTAATGAAACATGATCCTGTATCTATAATCAAGACTCCTAAATGGCTTTCTGGGAAAAATCAAGGCTTCTTTGGCTCCAGTTGAACCAAATGTTTGTTTCCATTTTCCAAAAGGGGTTGTGTAGAGAGGCTATGTCTGACTGTGTAACTATCACTTCTGTTATTCATTTCATTGAAATTTCTTTATACCCAGGCTCAAGATTTCACATTGGCTGTTTTGAGCTCCTAGCTCAAGCACCTTCCTTCTTTGTTATTGAGTTAATGTTAACATTCCTCCACTTGGCCTTCTCTCTGTTTCCCTTCGTCATACTTCCACCACACTTTACACAACATCGATGCTTATCTTGTACATACTAGAGTGCCTATAAAACAAACAAAAAACAAAAAAAATTATTGACTAAACTTCTGTGTGATTAAAATAATAGATATTTTATCTTGTCCAGGAAGAAATAATGTAGACACAAAATACTGACGTCACAGTGAAGACCCATGACAGAGTGGAATGATTTCTATATTATTTTTTCTATTATGATTTGAGATAAACTTCTATTTTATTTAGTAACTTGTATTTCTTAGCTCTGATGTTACTTTTGAAATTTTACATTTTTTATGAAACCATTTCATCCTGATGCGATTTTTTTCTTTCAATTATTAAATTTTGGGAGAGGTATATAGAAATTATGCTATTTGGCTTTTAGTATTTTTGCTTGATGACAATTTATGTTATGAAGAGCTTGTCTTCTAAATCCATTGCCCTCTTTAAAGATAGTTTTAAATGAATTTTTATTGAGTTATTTTTATTTCTGTTCCTTTTTTTTTGGTCCCTGGAAATGATGTAGATCAAAGACAGTTTTTTTTTTTTTAAATAAAATCCTATGTTCTCAATAACTCAATAGCTCAGCACAATTGCTTAAGTTATCATGGAACTGCATGTGTCAGATGGCTTTTATTGAAGGAGATATTTGTAAAAGTATCTTTTAAAAAATGTTTTTTAAATTTATTTTTCAATCACAGTTGACATACAATATTATATTAGTTTTAGGTTAAACTATGGTGATTAGACATTTATATACCTTACAAAGTATAATACAGAGTATCTTAAAGTATAGTGTAGGCCTACATGCTTTAGAATAACCTGAAGAATTTGCTTAAAATGTCTATGTGGGGACCTCTCCCCTAGACTTTCAGAATAAGAATCTTGGGGAGTAGGGTCCCAGAATGCATTTTAAAAATGTCACAAGTTGATTCTTAAACACTTATATTTTAGAATCACTGTTTGAAATGTTATGTGACTACCAGCATTAAAAATCATATCTATTCCTCAAAAAATTAAGAATAGAACTATCATATGATCCAGCAATCCTTCTCCTTGGTATCTACCCCCAAAATTTGAAGACATCTATTTGTAAAGATATATTTTCCCCTATGTTCACTGCAGCATTATACATGGTAGCTAAACCATTGAAAACTACCTAAGTGTCCTCTGATGGATGATTGGATAAAGAAGATGTGGTACATAAATACAATAGAATACTACTTAGCCATAAGAAAGGATGAAATACTGCCATTTGCAACAACATAGGTGGATCTTGAGAGTATCAAGCTAAGTGAAATATCAGACAGAAAAGGACAAGGACCATATAATTTCATTCATATGTGAGACATAAAATAAAAAGTGGCAAATGAACAGATAAAACAAACAAACTCATAGGCACAAATAACAGTATGATGGTTACAAGAGGGGAAGGGAAATGGATGAAGATAAATAGGATAAAAGAGATCAAAGACGGTGATGGAAGGAGACTAGACTTTGGGTGGTGAACACATAGTGCAATATACACTATTCTATATACATGGTGTATTATAGAATTGTACACTTGAAAAAAAAACATATCCACACTTTAAGAAATCTTGATTCTCTGTCAGGTCACACCCAATTTCAGAAAAAAAGCATTGTTTCATGATCAATTACTGATTAAACAAATCCAGTTGCTATCTTTATGTACAAAAAGATGGCACCACATAGATATCAATCTACTATAGCTGTTGCATGACAACTGGTACCCCTTAAAACATTAGACACAAATGTGTCTGTCCCCTTCATTATGTTAAAACTGTTTTTGCCAGACCAGGTTTGTAGTCTAGTTTTCAGTTTTTTTGTTCCACTCCCATGTTTTTCTAGTACTTCTTTGACATAAAAAGAGACTGTTCTGAGATTACTTTGTAGAAGAGAAGCTCTTAGCTGGGTAGTTACTCTGCTTAAGATTGTCTGAAGGTCATCTTGGGTTAGCCACTACCCTCCCTCCAAGTATGGATGTGACGAAAGACATCTTCATAAGGTCAGCCTGTACTTACTGCCGCTGTCATCTCTGATTACTCAAACACTTTGCACTTTTGAAGTGCTCTGCAAACACACTAAAAACGTTAAGAACAATTTGCACAGAAATGTAAAGATTCCATTTCTTTTAAAATGGCCATTAAACTAAATGTCACAGGCAATGTAGTGGTATAATTATTTTGGGCCATGGGAAACAGCAATTATACCTTCCAATCATGTAGTTCTTCACCTAAGGGTTGTCCAAATTTTTTCTAAATTTAGCAACAAAAATCTATGACCCCACCCCCCAAAAATCAATTTTTTAATAGATAGCATGTTTATAAGGGTCTCCATGATAGATGTTAAGCTAAACTCCATTTATTAATCTCCATTCCATAAATGGTCTACGATATGAGTACAGTGTCTAATTCAATGTCCTATCTCTGGGTTAGCAGAATCCAGGGACCTCTCTTTATCTTGAAAATATCTTCCTATTTTCTCCAAATTTCAACATAAAAGTAGTTAAAAGTCATTACTTCTTCCCCTTCTTAAAAAATATGCAGTGCTCCTATGAATTAAGAAGGGGTTTTTAAAAATTCTTTAAGCTCTGAAATGTCAAAATTCCCAAATGACTGAAAATCATTACTTAGATATTTTATCAAGCTCTTAATTTCTAGTGTATTCTGAAATCATGTTACTTTGAAAAACCTGAACCATGTTGAATTAAAGATTATTAAAATAAACACATCATCTTTGACTTTTACTATGTAATCGCTAAAATTTTTCTTCTCAAGGTCATTTAAATTATTTAGAACTGGAGACATGTTTTTATTTTCCACTCAATGAGGTTATAATAAACTGAAAATATAAAGAAAAATAGCCTACTGTTTGCTACGTATATACTATATTATTTGAAAGTATAAGATCTATCTTTGTGAAAACTTAAGCTATATGAATCATTTCACTGCAAAGATACATAGATATAGCCACATTTATGTCTATATAGGTGTTTTATGAATTTATAATGTGCATTCATAGATTGCTATTATATCTTATTAATAAACATTCATTAATAAACATGTTAAAAATTCTAGTCAAAGTAAATTTATATGAATTGATACATTTCATACAATTATAACCTCCTAGAGCTTCCTTGTAGCACTGACACAAAGGGTCAATAGGGGTATACAAAATCTCCAAATGATTTTGACATTTGAACCAATCAATCACTTGATCATCAGATTTTGTTATATTTTTTAGAAGTGAAACTTTTAGTAAGTGGGTGTCTACTTTTTATTAATCCCTAATTTTTTTCTCAGTGTATTGACCATATTATCAGAAGGAAAAGTTATTTAAGTATGTCAATTAATTGTACTACTTGGCTGAATTTTCACATAGTTTTTACTGTGTATGGGGAGCTTGTAGTATATATTATAGCATTTTAAATAAGGGTAATTCATTTTTTATTCAAGTCATTTTCATGTTGAGTTCCTATTTTTATGTGTTCTACTCTTAAGTTATATAACACAGTTCCTTTTTTAAAAGAATTCATTTGTTGAAGTGCTAGTGGAAAATTAATGTTATTAAATAGTTAGCAAATGACTATTTATATCAGTATGCATTTAATTTTTAAATATTTGAAAAACAACAACAACAATGAGCCAAGGATCATTATTTTTTAATGCCTCAGCTGGTTGTTCTAACAGCTGGATACAACCTCAGCCCACTGAGCATCAATGTTTGTTAAGACTTTTGAGCACATGTTCTCTTTCCAGAATCAACACTGCCTACTGATTATTTCTCTGTCTCTGTCTTTCTGTCTTTCTCTGTCTCTCTGTCTCTGTCTTTCTTCATCTCCCACCCTCCTCACCCTCACCCTCCCAATACGGTATTTGCAATACTCCTCACTTTCCTAAAGGTACTGTAATGGGAATGAGGTAGGAAAAAGAGACCACTTCTTTCAAAAAAAGTAAAAGTTGATATTTTAATCAACCAAAGGCAAGTACTATAAAGAACACTCTGAGTTATATCACCACACCAAATTTTTGTGTTTAATACAAGTAAAGGTTATACTGGTGATTAATAACACACATTGACTAAAAAATTGGTGTGATTATGAAGGGCAAACTTTTCTGGTTTTAGTAGAGAAACAAAATAAGCATATAATTGACATTTATATTCCATTCGACTTGAAAAAAGCTCTCTAGCCTTTTAAAAACTCTGCATACTTCTGTTACAAATCAAACCTGGAATTACATGCTTTAAAAATGTGCTATTAACAAAATTTCATCTTGGCAGCTGGTTCAAATATTTATTTAAGACTATGTAGCAGTTGTGGCTTTCATAATTTAAAACAGATGGCAGGACTACACTGGTACTGTGCATTTATAGCAAAACTAGTCTATTTGAATTTTCTTAAAATCTTATTGCTTTGACGTTTGAGGGGTCACAATTTACCCCCTTTGACTTTGTCCTTAGGGAAGCACAAAGAAGAATTGGAATGCTAACTCAGAAATGATGACTAAAAATATGTTCAGCTGTTTAGGAGAGTGAAAATAAGTGGCCAGTACTCATAGGATTCTTGCCTCCCATCCCCTTCCAGCTCACTTACTCTGTCCTCTTGGGTCTTTGGAGACTTAGTGCTGACACATATACTCATATTAAGACAATTCATTTTCCACATCAGAAAAGATTAAGAAAAGAATAGAGAGGCCTGTGTGAAGGCAAAATGCATGCTGCCACCTCAGCTATTGAAGACAGAAAAGCCTTTATCTTATTGAATCTTAATGACTCTAATGGTTTGGCACACAGTCTGGCACATAGTAGATACTCAGCAAATCTTGAAAAAAAAATGTTTTCTTCAGTATGACTTTCCTTAGTTTATCTGGACACACTAGTAATTTTATTTGCTCACTTATTTATTCATCCATTCAACCAATAGATATTTTTAAAGAGCCTACTAAATGCCCACTACAATGCAAAGCATTTGACAAATATTTTACATAGACACTGGATTTCTACCTATAAAATTTTATTATAAAAATAAACATTGTTTAATTATTCAAGCACCTTTTTTTCTATTTGGTATTCATGAGTTTTCTGACAACACAAGATATTTGTTTTGCTAATGAGGTCAAGAACCTCAGTGAGGTGTAGTTGACTAGGCAAGACTGCTTAAATGTACGGTCCATGATGTAGCCATTCACGAGCATAGCATCACTTAAGGGGCTCGGTAGAATACAGATTCCTTAGCCCTTAGCAGATTCCTTAGCAGAGATTTCAACTAATTTGTTAGAAAAGGGGTCAAAATATCAATATTTTTAACTCTCCCTAAATGGTTCTAATCAGGCTTGAGAATCACTGGTTTCTGGGCAGCAAAGAATTCTGAAGGTAGGCACTCATAATATTTTAGCATCAATGAATATTTAGTGAGAGTTTCTGGCTGCAGGACACAGTGTGAGGCAAAGTAAACTAGTGAAAGTTTTTCTGATCAGAGAATGATGTGATGAAACATGTTTATTTGTTGCCAATTTGAAAATTACAAAACTGATGTAACCTCCTTATAATAATTCAATAACACATAAATGAGAATTCCACTTAACTCTTACCCTACTCTACTCTCTCTGTCTCCTCAGAAGTAAGTATTGAAGTCAGTTTTGTATGTCCATTTCCAATGTTTTAATCTATTCACTTGCATTTGTAGGTACTTATGGAAATATACGATTTTAATACTATAGATTGATTGGTTTTGGATAGATACCTGCATATTAAAAATATAAAACACGCATGGGAATAATAAACATGAACTTCAAGATCAGGTTATGAGAGGAGAGAAGTAGGAGGTGATCACAAGGTATCTTCAGATGCTGAGTAATAAGGTGAGTTTGGGGTCATGCATTTCTTAACAATAAAGATATGTTTTGAGAAATGTGTTGTTAGGTGATTTTGTTATTGTGCGAACATCACAGTGTAGTTACACAAACCTAGCTGGTGTAGCTTACCACCACACACCTAGGCTATATGGTATAGCTTATCACTTCTAGGCTACAAACCTTACAGCATGTTACTGTACTGAGTACTGTAGACAGTTGTAGCACAATGGTAAGTATTTGTGTCTCTAAACATATCTAAAAATAGAAAAGATATGGAAAAAAATATGATATAAAAGATAAAAGAAATGACACACCTGTACAGGGCACTTACTATGAGGTTGCAGGACTGGAAGTTGCTCTGAGTGAGTCTGTAAGTGAGAGGTGAGTGAATGTGAACATCCGGACATCATTGTACACTACTATAGACTTTACAAACACTATACATTTGGGCTACACTAACTTTATAAAATTTAAAAAGTTTTTTCAGTAATAAAGGAAACTCAGCTTACTATAACTTTTTAACTGTATAAACTTTTTTGATTTTTAAAACTTTTTGAATTTTTAATAACAGTTTAAAATACAAACACACTATAGAGCTGCACAAAAAGATATATAGTTTTATATCCTTATTCTATAAGCTATTTTTTATTTTTACAATTTTTAATTTTTGTTTTACTTTTTAAACTTTCTTATTAAAAATTAAGGTATAATAAAACACATTAGCCTAGGACTATACAGGGTCAGGATCATCAACATCATTGTCTTCCATCTCCACCTCTTGTCCCACTAGAAGAGGGACAATACATACAACAATACAACAATAGCGTTTGTGGAGCTGTCATCTCCTATGATGACAATGTCTTCTAGACCTCCTGAAGGACCTGTCTGAGGCTCTTTGTGAGATGTCAATCTTTTAATAAATATGTTCATGATAGTTTGCTTGGTTTGTTTCTTTTTTTCATCACAGATTTGCTTAAAAGCAGATATTGCAACATGAACATTCCTATTAACAAAAACCTTTCAGTGTTGGTGTCCATATTTTCAAGCTTTCAAGGAGCTTATTGAAGTCTTCAAAAGCTCCTGTTAAACACTTCACTGAATTTTCTTGGGAACTCCTTCTTCTTCTGCATTTTCCTTTCTCTTACCTCATCTTCATCAATGCATTCCTGTTCCAAGACAACTTCTCATTAGTCAATTGCTCAGGAACCACCTCTAGGAGCTCTTAAATGTCCTTCACATCCATGCTCAGGTTAAACTTGTTTGCCATTTCAGCCACAGCCTTGATGATTTTTACAAGTTCCTCACCCTTGGCAAATCCTTTGAAGTCCTGGGGGAATCTCTTTATATATTCCTTGGTGACATCACTTCAAGCCCGAGCAAGGTTGCTGTCATAGATGTTATAATCCTTCAAGATTGCATCAGTGTTTTCTCAGTGTCTTCCTCAGTTGCAGCAATAGCCTGAGCAGAGGTCCACCTAAGGTAGTAGTTATATAGCAACTTAAAAGTTGCTATAACTTCTCGATTCTTTGGCTGGATCAAGTGGCAGTGTTTAGAGAGACAGAGAAACACCACTTTGATATTGAAAAAAAGATTACCAAAGGAGGATATCTAGAAGCATTATCAACAATAAGCAAAATCTTGAAAGGTATGTTATTCTCCAAACAGTACTTCTCCATTTCACTGGCAAAGCAATTCAGGAGGGCTTCTTGAAAGAGGAGCTGGGTCATCCATGACTTCTTATTGCTCCTGTATACACTGGCCATACATAATTGTATGTGTGATACTTTTATATGATTGGCAGCACAGTAGCTTCATTTACACCAGCATCACCACAAACATGTGAATAATGTATTGCACTATGACATTATGATAGCTATGAAGTCCCTAGGAGATAAGAATTTTTCAGCTCTATAATAAAAACTTATGGGATCATAAGTATATATGGTTTGTTGCTGACTGAAATGTTGTTATGTGGCACATAACTACATGTGTTGACCTTAAACAAATAGTCAGATATTTCTCCAGCAAAATGGGTTTACTTGGGAACAAAAAGAGTTGCAATTCCAGAGTTGCAGTCTAATGGTGAACCACGCCAAAGTCCACAGAACAAAGGAGGGAAACATTCTTTTATAGAGAAAAGGGGGAGCTCAGAGGGATTGTTATTAACAAAGAGTCCATTTGAGGAAACAGAATTCAAAATGTAGTGGCTTTTGTTGGCTGGGTTGTAACAGTCTTTCACTGGCTGAGTGGTTGCTGGGCTAGGAGACAATCCTCCTTCCTGCTGGAGTAGCAGAGTAGAAAAACATCTTTCTGCTGAAGATAGAAAGTATATTTCTTCCTGTTTAGGGTAATTGATGATGCAGGTAGGGCATGAGAGCCCTCCCTATAGAGTCTCCCAGCTCTAATTTAAATGAGGTTTCTGTTTATTAATCTTCACATCTGAGTTTCCTTTGTTATTATCTATATTTCTCTAAATGCATAATATATAATACAAATCTGTGATTTTATTATATGTTGATATATATATGTGTGTATATATATATATATATATATATATATATATTTAAATATATTCTTATTTTAGGATAGTATTAGATTTAGAGGAAAAAATGCAAAAATAGTACAGTTTCTATATACCATGCACCAGTTTCCTCTATTGTTAATATCTTACATTAGCATGGTATATTTGTTAAAATGAATGAACCACTATTATTAACTAATACTTTATTCAGATTTCCATAGCTTTTACCTACGTTCTTTTTCTTTTCCAAGATCCCATTGCATTTAGTTGTCATGTTTTCTTAGGCTCTCATTGGCTATGACTTTCCTTGTTTTATAGTTTCTCAGACTTTCCTTGTTTTTTAACCTTGAAAGTTTTAAGTACTGCATAAACATTTTGTAGACTGTGTCTCAACTGGGATTTGCCTGATGTTTTCTCATAATTAGACTGGGGTTATGAGTTTTGGGGGTTAAAACCACAGAGGTGAAGTGCCATTCTTATCACATTATATGAAGAGAACATACATACTATCAATGTGACTTATCACTGATGAGGTTTGTTGTAGGAGACGCCTGCGATGCATAATGTTCCTGGCAGGATGTCTGGTGCTTGGAGCAACAAGAACAATGGAAGCAAATGTGGACTTGCACACAAAGACACATTGCAGGAGGGGCACACACACCTGACCGATTCCCAGACTTCTTGCTCTAGGGACTAGAAAAAATACTTAAGAGGATAAGAAAAAGGTTACTTAAACTGATATAGCTGAGAACACTAAGGTGGCTTTGAAGGCTGAATCTGGGGGTTGGCTGTAGCTTGTATCTACTAACCTGAGAGTAACTATTATTAAATTACAGAGCTAACATTGTTGTGAAACTTAATAAAAGGCCATGGAGATGGGGGTGGGGGGTGAGCCTTGTCCACCCTCCTCTCCTTTATCCATGTAAGTGACTCATTTCCAGACTCCGACTCTTCTTCCAAACCATCTCTGCAACAGAGGTTGACCTTGATCGCTTGGCTGAGGGAACATTTGTCTGTTTTCTCCCATTGTCCATAGTACTCTTCCAAAGGAAGTCACTATGTGCAGCCCACATAGTGGTGGAGTTATGCTCCACCTCTGTATAATTTATTTGGATTTCTTCTACATTGGATATTTGTCTCTTCTCTCTCATTTATTTATTTATTCATCATTGATATCAGTATGGATTTTTGATTTTTTTTATTCTTTAGGTTATAATCCAACACTACTGTATTGATTTCACTGCTCCAATTATTCCAGCTATGGACATTGGGAGCTCTTTCAGATTTATATTTGGTAAACTGCTTTTAAAAAAACGGCTTTATTAAAACATAATTTACAAACCGTACAATTCACATGCTTAAAATGTGTAATTAAATGGCTTTTAGTATATTCATGGAGTCATGTGACTGTTACCACAGTAAATTTTAGAAATTTTTTATTACTCCCCCCCAAAACATCATATCTATTAAGTCACTCTCTATTCTCTCCAACCCATCCTCTAAGCCCTAGGAAACCACAAACCTTCTGTCTCTGTAGATTTGCCTTTTCTGGACACTTCATAAAAATGCAATGATATGTGGTGCTTTGTAACTGGATTTCACTTAGCACAATGTTTGCAAAGTTCATTCATGTTGTATCATGCATTGGTACTTCTGTTGTTATTATTGCTGAATAACATTCTATTGTATGGATATACTGCCCTTTATTCATTCATTCAATATTTATGAACATCTGGGTTGTTTCCATTTTTTGGCTCTTATGAACAATGCTGATATGAACATTCTTTTGTGAATAGCTGTGCATTTAAATTACCAGCACTATATACTTATATTATTTTGCATTCTAGCTGTCACAATCATGGTAATTCTATCTATAGGTTTAAGCTATTTCTTTCTCTTTTGTTTCATTCTCTGTTTACTTGTTAAAACATTTTATATTATAAAGTACTATCTCTTTTTGTTCCTTTACATTAATTTTACAGTATTATGTTGGTTCTTTTAAAATTCTATATTAGGTAAGTTATATCCAGGAATTTCATTTCAGAATAGACAAAAGGAAAAGGTGTTGGATTGTATAATATTGGACAACATTGGCCCCTTCTTTCTCCCAATTAGACTTAGGGACTCCTTCTCCTGACACCCCTGAACTTTGTATATATCATCACAAAAGCAATTATGTGATTGTATGATAAATGTTAACAGATCTGTTCTTCATAGACTACAAACATCTTGTGGGCAAAAATGGTGTCTTTATTTTTCTATTTCCAAAGTATAGGCAGTTTCTGGCACTCAGTAAATATTTGTTGCATGATTAATAATGATGAATAAATAAAATGACTGCCCAAAGGCAGCATGGCAGAGAAAAATCCCAAGTGGGAAAAAGGAATGAGCACTGAGCACTGAGCACTGAGCACTGAGTGCTGACGTCTAAATCCAGGTTCTGCTCACTCACTTCTGATCTGATTCTTCACGTCAGCCTGCCTGGAGATCTGGGCTCTGATTCAAACAGAAAAAAACGCTCCCAAACCACCACCCTTCTCCACGGCTCTGGGTGGCGGGCACTCCATAGGCTGCCCCAGCTCTCAGTCAAAGCGGTGCCTGGTGGGAGTTCACTTCCAGCTATTCGTCTCGTGCCTGCTAGGTGAAAGCTGCCTTTCAGAATCTTAGTGGCTTGATTTCAGTGCTAGAAAAGGCAACAGAGAAATGCACACTGCTGTTTGTTGGGCTCGATGGCAGCATATTTAAATTTAAGATCAGGATCTCCAAACAGTGTGTAGGTCTGAAACCACCTTCTCCAGGTGTGTTTTCTTTACCTCCACCCCACTTGGGCTCCCACTGTGAAGAGTGACAGCTCTTCCCAGCTGATCAGAGTAGTTACCTTTTATCTCTCTCGTGCCACTTATCACATTTTACCTTCTAGTACTGTTATTTGATTGTACAACTCTCCACCACTAAACTGTAACTTTTAAAGATAGAAACTGGGTTACACATCTTCATATCTTCATAGTGCCTACCTAGGACATTGCCTGAGTCAACAAATGACAGGACAAATATGATTTATTATGCGTTTTGTGTAAATGCCGATATTATAAATTAATGTGTTCTATCTATTTATTTTATTACAAAATTTGTTTTAATGAGCTGACAGTCACATAGCACAACCATTTTAAAGTGAGCAATTCAATGGCATTTAGTATGTTCACAGCTTTATGGAACAAGTATCTAGTTCTAAAACTTTTCAATCATCCCAAAAGGAAATCCCTTACCCATTAAGCAGTAGCTTCTCATTTGCCCCTCACCTAGCCCCTGGCAAGCATCCTTTCTCCAAGGATTAACCTGTTCTGGATATTTCATGGAATCATACAATATGTGACCTTTTGTGTCTGGCCTCTATTACTTAACATAATGTTTTCAAAATTCATTAGCAATATAACATGTACCACTATTTAATTCCTTTTTATGGTTGAATAATTACTCCATGTATTTTATTTGCAATTTATTGGGGGTACATTGCATCTTTCTGACTTTACCACTAGATGGCATTACTTTCCTAGAAATTTTCTGGTCGTTGCCATAGTAGTGAAATGAACTAAACTGTGAAATTATATCAATTTAGGGACTGCTTTCACTGCAGAGCTGATTGATGCCTAACAAATCAGGCCATTATGGGCGCTTTGACACTATAGCATACAATATGCCATGGATCTAGCCACTGTTATAGGCAACAGAGGCTTCTGGGAAGGCAGATACACTTTTCAGAATAATTGTTTCAAAATAATTGTCTCTTTCATATGGGCTTATTGTCACATAAAACTTTATTAAGCTGTCAAGACTGAAATAACAAAATATTATTATAGGGGATTTCATAATGTCATTGTGAAATATACATGAAACTGGTTTAGAAATCTGGCCTCACCTACAAGCTAAAGGACAATGGGCTTGCTTAATCCACTAGAAAGGGATGAGAGTAAAGAACGCCTTTTTTTCTGGGGTTTTATGAGTATCAAATAAAATATGGCTGTGAAAAAGCATTTTAATCTGGGAAGCACTCTGGTAATTGTTATTAATTTTGAGAATTTAAAAATTCACACTTATCAGTATTTATATCATGCATACCACTGTTATTGTCCCTGAGGTAGTCGGTGTAACTAAGCTCAGGACTTAGCAAAATTTTTAACAACTTAAAAAATTGAGCATCTCTCTGAGACTACTATCAGAAGGAGTGATTTGAGAAGATTTTGTGAAGAAATTACAGCAATTTTAAGTAAGTGATCTCTGCACAAGAAATTCCCAGTTTGTTTAGTTTAGTTAGATGAGGTAACTTTGACTTGACTGAAAATATGTTTTTGTATGAGAAGCATTTGTACTGTCTGGTGATAACAGTTCACAGCTTCTTGGTATCTGCTGAACAGAGTTTGACATAATGAGCCTTAAGTATATAATGATAAACAAATAAGTAAGTTCCATTCCCTATGTTTCTTCCTCATTTGACTGTGAGTTTCCTTAGGGTAACAATAATTTTAGTGTTTTTTTGAATTATCATTATGTAATAATGCCTGACCTTCAAAAAAGTTATAAAAAATGTTTATTGGATACATAAATGAATAGATAAATATATTATTACTAAAAATTCAGAGAATAAAGGTTTAAAACAGTTTTAGTTATGTTTTTAAATTAGTAACTGCCTATTTCAAATTACACATTCTTCCCTAGTTGACTTAGCTGTTTAGTTAAAGCTTCCCAAGCAATCAACATATCTAAGCATCTTTCAAAAAGATAAAACCAAAGCAAGAAGTTGGTGTTCAAATGTAGGCTTATACATGATTCATGTGACCTTAATTTCTCAAAAGTAAGTAGAACAGAGTTCTTTACATGTGTAGGAAGCACTGGGATCTTGAAAACAGAATGGGTGGAAGTGTAGAGACTCATGGATTAAATGAGATAATCCACACAAAGTATCCAACTCATTATCTGGCTCATAGCACCTTTGTGCTAAGTACATAAAGACTTCTCTGGGCAGGTGCAGCCCTGTTCAGGCCCACATTTTGGCAAGCTGAGTGGGAACAGGATTTCTATCCCCGAGCTCCCTTGGGTGGTAATCTCGCCCAATCACCGACCTGCAAATCAAATTTTAGAGGTCCTTGGGCTAGCTATTGTCATTAAGAGATGGCATAATAGAGTCATCAGTGCTGCCAGTTGATTTGTTAGGATCGCTAGTTTATTCTGAAATCAGATGAGGCAGTTTTCTCAAACTCTTCCTCTGAGATGATTATTTATGAGTACTTTTCCAAATTCTGCAGCATTCTGGAGCATATCCCCCTGTATCTCTTGAATTTGATGTTACCTAAACTTTATTATCATGAATAGTTCTGTTCCCAGAATGGCTAGGAATACAAACAAGCACAATGCATTCTGCTGAATTTTGAATGGCAAACTTTTTCATCATGGACTTAAAAAAATTAATACACTTTACTTTTTTAGAGCAGTTTTAGGTTCACAGCAAAATTGAATAGAAAATACAGAGAATTCCCACATACCTTTCCGTGACAACAGCCTCTTCTACCACCAACATCTGACCCGGGTGTGCTGTATTTATTTTAGTAGATGAACCGACTTTGACACATCATTGTTAACCAAAGTCCACAGTTTACCATGGGATCTTGCGCATTTCATAAACTGGGACAAATATAAAATGTCATGTATCTAGCATTATAATACCATATAAAGCAGTTTCCTTTTCCTAAACAAAACAAAACAAAACAAAACAAAAAAAACCTTCCATTTATCCACCTTTCCGTTAAGCCCCTGGCAACCGTTTTAACTGTTTTCATCGTGTTGACTTTTCCAGAGTGTCACATAGTTGAAACCATATAGTATGTAATCCTTTCAGATGGGCTTCTTTCACTTAGCAATAAGTATTTAAGGTTCCCCTATGTCATGTCGTGGCTTGGTAGTTTTTAGTGCTGAATTATATTTCACTATATGGATGTACCACAGTTTATTTGTCCATTCACCTATTAAAGGGCATCTTGGCTGCTTTCAAATTTTGGCAACTATAAATAAAGCTGCTATGAGCATTCATGAGCATGTTTTTGTGTGGACATGTTTTCAGTTTCTTTGGATAAGTACCAAGAATCATGATTGCTGGATTGTATAGTACAAATACATTTAGTTTTGTGAGAAATCACCCAACTGTCTTTCAAAGTGGCTCTACAATTTGCATTCCCACCACCAATGAATGAGAGTTCCTGTTTCTCCATATCCTCTCTAGAATTTGGTGTCAGTGTTTGGATTTTAGCCATTCTGATAGGTGTGTGGCAGTATCTCATTTTAATTTTCAATTCCTCAGTGATATTGATACTGATCATTTTTTCTTATGCTTATTTGTCACCTGTATATCTTCTGTGATGAGGTGTCTATTCAGGTCTTTTGCCCAAGTTTTAATTGGATTTATTTTCTTATTCAGTTTCATTATGATTTTTACTTTATTTATTAAATTTATTGAGGTGAGATTGATTAATAAAATTAATAGGTTTCAAGTGTTCGAGCTCTAATACATCAACATTATGATGTTTTTAAGTTGTGGAGACTTTAGTAAGTGCGGAAGATCACAGGCAACAAAATGAAACAAAACTTCTGTAACTTAGAAATAGCCAGGACATTTTGCTTTATACCCCTTTGGCCTATTATCCATGTACATATATAAATATAGTTCTGTATACGGTATAAAAAATGAGGAATACCAGGGTTTACAGATGTCCCCTGCAGAGTTAACATTTCTATAGGATCCATAGTCTTCTCTCCTCATCATTTCACTTCGGTTCCAGATGCTCCCCATACATTCATTCCTTGTTTCAAATTATGCCCACTCCTTCACAGTGATAATGATTGTCAGGTGAACTTTAATCTTTCTTCTTTAAAAACCACAGTGATATTAAGCAATGTAAATTACACTATAGAAGGATTTTTCTATAAATCTCTCACAGATAATAGTTATTTAATCAATTTGGAAAAGTATACCAAAAGCAGTCTCCTAATTAACATGTGTCTGTTATATAGCTTGGTGTAATTTGGGGTTTAGATAAATCTGGATTCAAATTCTGGCTCTAAGTGATAAAATATAAGTTATATAACCTGTCTAATTTTATCTCGTGTACATTTAAAGATGTGAATAATAATGTCTAATTTGTAGGATGGTTGAAAGATAATGAATAATGACGAATGATAATAAGCCTAATTGAGTTCAGTGCCTAGCACCTAGTGACTCTTCATGACTGGTAGGAGTATTATATGCCAAGCACCTATTACAATCTGGGTTGGCATTATTATGAGCTATTACCAATGTCATTTATTCATTTAACAAACATTATCTGTCTTAATTATCTATTATCACTATATAGGTGTTTACATATGGAAGATTTTGAGGAAAAAATCTTCTTGCTTTCAAAAAGCTTGCTTTCTAGTGGGCAAAGCAGATAAGTCACCAGTTAGAATGAGACAGAGTTGTGTACAGGTGTCAAAGTGTTCTGAGAGGATACTTGTCTAATCAGGGTTGGAGGAGATTTTCAGACAAGGCCATGATTAAGCTTGACTTGAAATGTGAAGATGAGTCAGTTTAGATGGGCAGAGAAAGCAAATACCATCTATTTGGAGATCTGTATGTAAATGGTTCTATACAGAGCGTAACAGTGTGTCTTGGGTAGTGTAGGCAATAAATCCAAGAGTTTCAGCAGACATCATTATCTGTCCTATAATTCGTTACCTAATTTCCTACAACTTCCTCCATGGCTCACTCTGCTCCAGTCCCACTGGCCTCCTTGCTTTTCCTCAAATATTGTATACCAAATATGCTCCCAAATCTGGATCTTTTCTTTTGCCACAGGCCCATTTGAAATGCTCCCCCTGCAGATAGCAACAGGCAAGCTCTGTTGCCTACTTCAGGTGTCTGTGTAAGTGCTACTTCCCTGACGACCTTGTTAACTATTCTTCCTGTTGTGTTTCTCTCCACAGAGCTTATCATCAACTGCTGCACTATATATTTCACTAGTTATTTGTTTGTTATCTCTGCCACTGAACCCACATGATGAAAACTATGCCTAACTTATGGTAGGCATCTCATATGTGTTTGTTTTTAAATAAGTGTCACATTTTTACAGTTAATTTGAAGTTATTACAATAAACTGTGTTAAATGATAGTCTTGTTTGCTTTAATTTGAAATTATTATAATACATTGTGTTAAATGATAGTTTTGTTTGTATTTAACTTGTACATTTGCATTTGTTTCACAGTCATATAAGAGCTAAAGACATACAAAGTTCATACCTTACCTTTTTAGATGGATAAAAGCAGCAAGCATTTTAATCAAAGTAATTTAAGTTTGTTGACAAAAGAACGTCCAAACTTACAGAAAAAATTTTACAAGAGTTTATTGGAGACAAATCCGAGGACATGTTTGGAAACAAGATCTCAAGGGATTGAGAAAATATTCTTGAAAACGGCAGTTCTGCAGTTCTTTATATGAATTTAGAATCAGAAGAGAGAAAACAATGAAGGTTACATTAAATCCATTGGTGGTAGATTAAGAAGGCGGGAGAAAGCAAAGTGGGGAAGTTTCCAGGATTGGATAAAAAGCAAAATGGAGAGCTACATCTTTCTTTTACAATGGTGAATACAAGACAGTGAATGCTTAACATTTACAAGGTAACAATGAGGAATCTCATTGTCTTCTGCTTTGGTGCCAGTGGTTGTGCCTTCAAAGGGTCTGGAAATAAAAATTACTTTGACATTTCAAAGGTATGTTATCTTATATGCATAAGAATAATGGACAGGGTACATTTATGGTAAGGATTGAATTTTGCTTAGGAAACTATAGACCAGGGACATGACTACCCACCATGATCTGTCCAGTTAGAAATTTATGATCAGACCATCCTGTGAGGTTACTTTCGGTCACTGAGCTTGTCAGACCTGTCCTGTAGCTCCTGAGTTTGTTGGGTCTACTATGTCACCCCTTCTACTTTCACAAATTGACCCTGGAAATGATAATTGAAAAATCCGTGGAAACATTTTTATCCATTTAAAAGGGATTCACACACCTTCTGATCTCAGAAGGGAAGCAGAGTTGGGCCTGGTTAGTACTTGGATGGGAGACCACCTAGAAAGATCAGATGCTGTAGGGGGGATTGTAAGCTGACAAGGTCCTTGCAATCTGTGATGTCAGCCAAGAGTTGCCTCGCCTAAATAAATAAATAAATAAATAAATAAATAAATAAATAAATAAACAAATGAAATAAAAGGGATTCACATATTCCTCATATTTAAGAAGCATTGTGATTGTATTTTGAGTTGTTTATCTTTTTTTTCAGTTAGTAAAGAATATGGGAGTTAAATATTAAATTTCTTAGTCCTACCACTTACTAGCTGTGTGATCTTGTGCAAATTATTTATCTACACATTAGCTGCTTATAGTTTTTGAGAGAATTAAATGAGCTAATGCATAAGAAATGCTTAGCATATTGCCTGGGCATATAGAGTTCTCAGTAAATTGATCTATGTTATATTAATTATCTTAGGAGGCAGGACATAAAGGTGAATCATTCTCAAAGCACCATATCCTTTTCTCCAAAACAGTTACTGCAGTTCGAAATTTTATATGTATTTAAATGATTTTATCATTGATGAACATTTCTCTCACAAGATCTCAGAACCTGTGTGTGTTTTGCTCAATAATGTTCCCTAGCACCTAGGACGATGCCAGAGGCGCTATAGGTTGACTTCTCACTGACTGTCCGCAAAGAAAGTTGATGTAAGTTCCAACCGTAAACACAAGGGGGTAGTGTTCTGCCATCTTTCCCCACCCCTGCTCCCTCAGAAACTTGATTTTCAGAAAGTGGGTTAAGTCTAGTCTTCCTCCAGAAGTAAGCTCTTTATTTCTTTAAGACGCAGGCCTATTGTTTTTGTGTCACCGTTGCTTGAAATATATATCTACCCTTTTGTAAAAATAAAAATGAAATATAAAAACCTGACTATATTTATACTCAGGACATGTTAATAGGGAGTTTAAACAACAATATTTAAACCAAGCATTACCCTCTCTAATGGGTAACATAAAACATAATGATACTACAATTAAGGTGATTATTTGTGCCCTCTCAAACACTAATTTTCTCTGTAACCATTGTAGATCTTTTTTCCAAAGGTAATTGCTAAACCTGAATACTTCATTCTACAAATATTTACCGAGTGCCTTTTAGGTGCTATGAATTTTTGTAAGTTCTGGGGATTTAATGGATGATAGACAGAGTTGTACTTTATGTTTAGACTGGTGATATTCTGTCAGGGGACAGGGGGAGAGACATACCTGCTTGCAGCAGCTCAACATTCTTGAAATAGTGTAGAAATGTTTTAATTTATTAAGATGGAAGGGAACTTAGACATTATCTAAGGGAACTTCAAATGACCAAAAGTGCCAGAAAGATAATATAAGTAAAGAAAATGGGCCAGGTGGGGACTGCCATTAAATGAAGAGCAGTTGTCCAGTTTAAAGACTACTCTGTCCCAGTCAGCTCAGATAGGATTTTCTTCTCTTTTTTTTTACAGCCCCAAACAAGACCTCCTCCCTTCAACGTTTATATCTTCTCCTAAAGTCACCAAACAGAAAGAACTGTTCCAGAAAAGGTAGGTTCAGAGAACCAGGAGGGGTAAGGGGCAAGGTACACCACCTTGTCGTCTACCTCATCACTCCCAATTATTTTTTAAAAACAAATCCATTCAACCCAAACTGTGATAAATATTAAACAATATGAGACTATAACATGAACGGTGGCCAAAGGCTTTGGTAGAGGTGAGGTCACTGATTTCCCTCTTTCCTCAAAGAACTTTCTAGGCCATTAAGAGACCTTCCTTTTCTACATTTGGTTTGTTTAAGTTGTGCCTCCCTCCTTTGTCATTTGAGAATGTGGGAAGAATATGACTCTGAGGTGGGAAGTCTCTGAGGACAGGTTTTTCAAGGGAATTCAGATTTTGATTCTTCAAGAGAATCTAGAAATCTGGAGTTTCTTGGAACTCTCTAGATTTCGTGGGAAATCTCCCAATTTTAGAAGGTTGCCAATGAATGAGATTCAATGCTGTGAGAGCTAATCCAACAGAGTTAAATTTGCCTCATTAGCCAGTAGCTTAACCTCTAACCTAATTCAATCCTCTAATTTTATAGACTAAAGAACAGACTCAGAGAAATGAACAACTGGACCGACATTACCACATCATCTGTATTCTCTCCATTCATAAAATAGCTGAAAAACGTGGAGAAAATGTCTCTCAATGAGAGAGGCAACTTTTGTCAACTTTAAATAAGGCTTGAGATGAGCCACACTACTTGGCAATGTTGGTGCTGAGGTGAATCAGAAGAGCATGATTTACACTAACAATGAATGTGGTACCTAACGTGGAGAAGGATGATTATTGCGAAGGGACTGGTGAGAAAACAAAAGATGCACTACTCTGGCTGCCACGGGTTACAAATAGGCCCTGTGATGTTGCTACCAAATGAGAGTAACTATGAACACAACACTGTTTTAGAAGACAGCTGCTTGATAATGTATCAAGAAATTCTGGGCAAGTCAGACATTCTATTATTCCATGAATCTAATAAGAGAAGTGCATAAGGATTTTACTATTAAATTAAGAAAGAAAGACTCAGTATCACACATAGAAACATAATAAACATGTGGGTATGGTGAAGGAGCACAACTGAATGAGAGGATGAAAGAAACTTCAAGTGAAGGCAGTTGGGGCTTCAAATTCTGGGGCCATTTTGAATGCATCCAGTGGTCATTTCACAAAACTGGAAAAAAACCCCACTTTGGCACTATTCAAGAAAGTGCTATATCTTTGATTGTTGACTACATGTGGCTAATTCTGACATTTTGAGAGGAGAGTCAAATGCTGATATCACCATTTGATTTGCTAAGTCTCCTTCACCCCCCATTTACTGTCTCCTGATTCTGTTAGGGTGGCGTAAGTGTCTAAATTGTTCACTGTCATATTGCCAGCCCAGTTTCTGGAATTCGAAAGGCCCTGAATATCTGTTTGTTCAGCTGGGCTGAATTGGCTTAGCTGGAATTGAAGAATCAGCAGCAATTAGAAGAGATCTTAGAGCTAGTTCTCATCATCCAGACCCATTTCCATTCCTTTGAGGATGACACTGCTCCCATCTCTCACACGTCCACTTCCATTAGTGATGGGAAATACAGTGTACTGTTGGCCATCATTGGCAAGCAGCCAAATCTCATGTAGTAACACTGCTCTAGACCCTCTCCAGATGATGCCTAACTTCAAAATAGATTGCCATAACGTTCTTGGTCAAAAATCTAATTTAAAAATGAGATTATATAAAATTTAAATGATTTTAATATAATCATAATAAGTAGCAATAATGCGTGCTCTATAATCAATTAGCATTTTCACCTAAAGAACTCATGCTCTTATTTCTTACTTCGATATCTTTGTACTTACAGATGAGCCTTAATAAATCCCTCTTCAAAGTGGGCAAATGACCTGTTAGCATCATAGAAGTTTCCCAACAACCATGTGACCTAGCTCCATTGGGTTGGAAGAAAATGGGCTTGGGAATTTACCAAGCTATGTCTGGAATGGGACTTAATTTCAGAATGCTCCTTCTCACCCTACCCAAAATGAAAGTTTCTAACTTGTCTGCAGCAAGGATTTCCATACCTTGAAAACTTTGGATCATTTCATCCATTCATCCAAGAATTAAGTTCCTAATACGTGTCAGGCACCACGCTAGGTACCTGAGGGACAATGGTGAACAGAAAGAACGTGGTTCCCATTCTTGTTGAGCTTTCAGTTTAGAACCAAACAAAATGAAAGCAAACAAAAAAATTCAAGTTGCAATACATGTTATGAAGGAAGCAAATAGTCCTAAGTTGGAGAATTATGGAGAGAAGTAAACTGAGTTTAAATAGAATGGTCTCAAAAGACCTCTGGGTAGGTGATATTTAAGTTGAGTTTTTTTTTTTTTTTTTTTTTCCAAAAAGAAGAGCAAATGCAAAGGCCTCTTCTTCCTTGGCTTGGTTTGGAGAGGGGAAAAAAAAAACAGTGTGACTTGAATTATATCGAGACATGGAGCGTGTGGCACAAGATGATGTAGACAGGCAAGGGTGGGACACACTTACAGGCCATGACCAGAGAATCCCAGACTTTTAGTGCTTTGGGAATCATAGAAAATTTTAAGTTGAAACAATGTGATCTAATTTAAGTTCTGAAAAAAACCTTCTTGGTGTGCTAGTGAAAATGGACTGGAGGAAGCTAAGAGCAGAAATAAGGAGATTGGTTAGAAAGATATTGCAGGAGTAGGCAAGAGAAGATGGTGGACTGGATTAGGGTATTGGCAGTGCAGACGGAAAAAAGGGAGGCAGGATTTGAGATAGTTTTGATAAGATGATTAACAGGACTTGCTGGTGGTTTCATGTGAGAGGTAAGGGATGACTGCCAGATTTTTGGCTTGATGAATGGAATGGATGAAAGCCCAATGTCATAAAAGCATAACACAGAACTTCCCTACTTAACGAAGGAGAAAAGAAAAAGGGGAAGGATGGGTCCTGTCTACTGGGGCACCTTTCTTTTTTTCAACTACCCTTGGGTCTCCTTAGAATACCTAAATCATTGTTCTAAAATTTTAGGGTGCTGAGCCACTTGAAAAGCTTGTTAAAATACTGGTTTGCTGCATGTAGTGTTCCTGGAACATAACACTTGGAGCAGATATAGACCAGAATGGTTAATGTAGATGTGTCTGGTGACTAATGACTTATAGCTTCTTTTGTAGACTTTTTAAAAAGTAAAAAGCAAGGTAACTTTGCTTTTTTTTTTTTACTTTAAGCTTTTCTATTCTCCACATTCTATTGAAATAAAATATAACTGATGCCTATTATTTATATTGCTTGAAACTCTTCCAGTGGTTCTTCCGGTTGTTGAGATAAATTGTACTTTCTTAATAATGTTATCATGGTGTTGTTATCTATAACCATGACAACTAATTAACATGTGTGCATAAATATGTGTCTCTGCTGAAAGAAGCAGACAACAGTGCTCTGTATGTATAATTTGTCTAATGCTTTAAGATGTATCTATAACACTGAAAGTAAAAGGAGATCTGACCATTGTTCATGTACCTTAAGGCTTTATTTATTTGATTTGGCTTTATCCTCATCAAATATTTTCTTCAATTTGCACTTTCTGAAGTTATCAAGATGAATAAAGAAACTTGTTAATTAAGCCATTAAAAAGATCAACAAATAAAAAGGGTAAATCAGCCCCAAACAAAGCTGGCTGATTTTTTTTTTTTTGCAAATAAGTTTAATCAGTCTCCATTGTGTTCCTGTTGTTAGCAGGCAAGCTGTCCAGCTAGAAACATGCATCCCTTCAAGTGACTTATAGAAGCTGTCTGGTCCTGCTGTGAGCTTGTCCTGCTTGTTATCATCAATTTTCTCTTGGAAAAGAATGTTTCTGCTCTGCTGGTGTACAACTCTCTCCCTTTCCTGAATGGTTATCACACTTACGTAATTCATGTGACACTTGTTACATCCTTCTTAGCAGGCAGCTGAGCATCTTTCTTATCTCTCTTACTAGGCATTGTGGGCATTCCCTGAGGTCCAGTCTGCCCTTCTGCTCTGGTTTCATCTCTGCTCTCTTGCACTGATAATTTTTAAGCCACATCTATAACTTTGACCTTTGCCTTTGGCCCCAGACCTTAATTTCCAACAGGCTGCTGGGTATTTCACTGCTTCCTCGAGCTCCACGTGTGCAGTATGAAATAGTTCACTAGCTGCTACCTCTTTTTTGTCTGTTAATGATCACCTGGCTGGAGACACACATGCTTCTCATGTCTCTTCCACTCCATATCTAATCAGTCACTTTGTCCTATTGATTTTTTCTGTTCTCATCAAAATGACTTATTTACTCATTGCCAAATACATCTTGTACTTTCCCACTGCTAATATTATTAACCTGTAGTTTCACCTACTAAGAGAGCCTTCCTTTCTGCTTATTCAAATGCTCCAAGGAGTTCCAGCCCCACCTATAAAGTCGACCTTCACTTAGCATGTTACTTCTCTGAATTCTCCTAGCAAGTGTTGACTTCCTTTATCAAAAGGATCATGCACATTTTCTTTTTTAAACATAAGGCTGTGGTGAAGGTGTTCTTGAAATCCTTGTTATTCAACTACTCTCGTTTGCACAGATACTTATGTTTCAATTAGATTGTAAATTCCTTGAAGACAAGTACTGTGCATAGTGCCTATACAGACAGGACACTCAAGAAATACTGGTTGATTTGTTTGCGCAGAATTTGTCTGATGATAGAAATGAAGAAGAGACTCATGCTGTAGCTCAGTTTGCAATTTAGTTGCTCATTAAGCTAGCCCGTTGAACATAAATAATTTCTAATATCTTGCTCAAAACATGTTTTTTTCCTTTCGAGAAATTGAAAAGAACGTAACTGCATGATACAAAATGGAAAAAAACTTTTGATGGATGTGTTTGTTAAATCCTTTCTCTTTATAAGTTATAAGTTATATATAACATTTGCAGGCATTGTGACTTTATATTAGTTACCGCTTGCTTAAATAATGCCACATGACAACCAACCATAACACCTCAATGACTACAACAGTAAACCTTTATTTTCGTGGGTGAGTGTGTAGGTTTGCTGGTCAGTTCTGCTGATCTGAGCTGATCTCAGCAGGCTCGCTTGTGCACCTGAAGCCTGCTGTGGAGATAGAACTTTGCTGATCTTAATTTGGTTATCCTGGTGTCTCAGGCCTTGACTGGGTGACTGAGCTGCCCTATACATTCTCTCATCTTCCAGCAGGAGGGTGACTGAGCTGCCTTATACATTCTACCCTAGGCTTATTCTTGTGGTGATATAGGATTCTGAAAGAGAGGCAGATGGGGGCATGGACCCTTAAGATCTAGACTCAGAACTGACCTACATTATTCCTCTTCCCCACTGGCCAAAACAATCACTGGACTGGCCCTATTTTAAGCAGGCCCCACTTCTTGATGGAGGGTTTTGGAAAGGATATGGAAACGAAAGTGGAGAGAATTCCTGCTGTTTTTGCAATCAATCTACCCAGAGTTAGACAGACCTTGTTTCATATGCCAGCACTGTTTTATAGTTGCACAATATCGGACAATTTAACCACACTGAGCCACTTTCCCATAACCAGAAAACAGGTACTGTAAGGATCGAATGAAATATAGACACAGGGCCTGGGACATCAAAAGAACTCAATAAATATCAATAAATTCCTTACAACTCTTCCTCTAGCTGTTCAGAGAAGGGAAAGACATATACACCAGCTTTTAGTATTATGAAAATTAAATAATTTTATTTGAATTAAATTTAAAGAAACAGAATACTAAAACCAAACATATACATCAGAAAAAAATGACATAAAAGTTTGAACAATAATTTGAAAGATTTCTAAATTAACTGGGAAACAAAGCTCACTGTTATTAAAATCAGTAGGCTGTGTGCTGATCTGATGGGGTCAAGAAAGGGTAATTCACAAAGTTTGTGGGTCAAATGGGGGAATTTCTCACCCTTTTTTTTTTTTCCATATTCCTCATCTGGTTAGGTGACATAACCAGTAGCTTTTCTCTTTCCCATTCTCTTGTTAACATGCATTTCTATTCCAGATGCTTTCTGAGAGTGAGTCGTGGCTTGGTCAGAAAACTCTCAAACTGCACAGCTGCTCTGGGCTGGGAGACTGTTGATTTCAGGGACAAAGTATTGGAATAGATATGGGGCTGTCATTGCCCTGCCCATAATTCCTGACTTTGTTCAGAGCAAATGCTTCATAAATGCTAACTGAATAATTCTGAAGAGAAAGAACAGTAGAGGTGAACAACAAAAGTGATGCATAACTAACATTCATTCATTCTGCAAAGATTTATTGAAGTTTCTACTCTGTCAGCACTGAAGGAATAGTAAATGAGACAGAAAGTTCCTGCCATTAAATAGCTTACACTCTATGTGGTCAAGGAGGAGTGTTTCTGATTTATTTTCAGCTAATATTTATTTTATTTTCATTTGTTTTCAGCATTACGGAGGTGCAATTGTCAAATAAATCTTGAAAATATCGAAGATATTTAATGTGATGATTTGATATACATATACCTTATGAACTGATTACCAAAATCAGCTAATTAAAACAGGCAGCACCTCACATAGTTACCTTTTGTGTGTGTGTGGTAAGAACCCTTAAGATCTACTTGCTTAGCAAATTTTAGTACACAATACAGTATTATTAACTATAGTCATCATGCTGTACATTAGATTCCCAGAACTTATTTATCTAATAGCTAAAAATTTATACCCTCTGACGAACATCTCCCCATTTCTCCTACCATTCAGTCTCTGGCAACCACCACTCCAATCTCTGCTTCTGTGAATTTGAATTTTTTAGATTCCATATATAAATAAGATCATACAGTATTTGTCTTTCTCTTTCTGTCTTATTTCAAGAAGCATAAGATCCTCCAGGTTCATCCATGTTGTTGCAAATGGCAAATTTTCTTCTTTTTTATGACTGAATAACATTCCAGTACACATATTTGTATCTATACATCTATCTATCTCTATCTATATCTACATATCACATTTTCTTTAGCCATTCATCTGTCTGTGAACACTTGGTTGTTTCTGTATCTTGGCTATTGTGACTAATTCTGCTAATATTTATTAAAGTACTTACTATGTGTCAGTGATTGTACTTGGCACCTCACAATTATATGTCTCATTTAACCTTCACGATGGTCCTAGAAGGAAGATGTTATTATGCTTACCTCGCAAATGAAAACTTAAGTTTTGAGTTCTTATGTAACTTGCCTAAGGTCACCCAGCTAACAAGAGGAAGAGACATTTAGTGACATTCGAAGACAATCATGATTGTCCTGATTAGGAGGTTTACCACTGGTATCTAATCCGTAAAGACTAGGGATGTTGCTAACCATTCTACAATGCACAGGGCAGCCCCACAACAAAAGATTATCAGATCCAGAATGTCATTAGTGCTGATAGTTAAAGTCTAAGCTAATTAGCACAGAGGCTGGGATAAGTAGCTGTTCAAGATGCATTTTTTGAATGATACTATTTTATAGATGAGATTTTATTTTATAGATGAGAAACTCAGAGCTTAGGAGGGTTAAGAAATTTCATAAGTTCATAATGCTAAGAAGTGGCTAAAGTGGGGTTTATATTTAGGTCTTCTAATTTCAAATACAATGGCTTTCAGTTATACCATGACTCCATGAAGAAAAAGGGATTAAAATGATTCCATGGCTTCAAGTCATATTAAATAAGAGAATTTTAGCACCAGAGCCCAAGGCAATGATGTCAGAGGAGAAACTAGACAGTTTTGGGGGAGCTAAGAGCAGATTATAATGACAACTTTAGTCCCGATAGGTTAACATTTGAAGTGATGGTCTGGGGAGAATGAAAGTGGCAAAATCCACTGGGACTCTGGTGACAAAAGTTGGAGTTCAGCAAGAGGTCAGAGCTGGCAATGCACTGCCCCTGACAGGCAGGTGTTAGCCACAGTCATGACAATGGGGCATCAAGATATAGGTTAAGAAAGAAGAACAGAGAAATGGTGGCTGCTGTCTATGAAAATGTTCCTAAGAAAAGAAGTAAAGTGATTTAAAAAAAGGATAAAGGAAGACAATAAAGTGGAATCTGAGATGTTCACAGGATGTGATCATATTAAAAATGTTAGAAGAACAGGAGTTTGAGAAGGTTATTCAGAAATCTATTTCTTGGTGTGCAGGGAAGAATTCCACTATTTCCCATTCTATGTATTGCCCTAATTTGTATAACTCACAGTATAAAATACTTGCATCTTTTTAATGCTGTTTGTAGTTATCCTTAGAATCTTTATTAGTTATAAAAATAAACTTTCAAATTCTATTTAGACAAAAGCCTTACGTTTTTGTCCCCAACCCCCAACCGGGCAGCTTCCAGTCTGACATGGACACTCCACATATTACTTATCTGGAGCCAATGTTCTCATTTCTATCTGCTGAGTCCACACATCCTTGTTTGACCAAATAACAGGAACAAACAATTCCTTCCATAATGGTTGTACCCTAAGGTGTCATGCTTCTGATAATCACATCTGAAAATTGATTCTCTTGAACCATGGTGCAATGTGATTTTAGTTAACATACTTGTTATTTACTGGATACAAATGGTAGGGATTTGACCAAGTATGCTGTGCCTAGGCAGAATAGTACATACAGGTAGTACTGGGCTCTGAGCAGGGAGGAAGAGTTGAGTGGGGGTTGGAGCACAGCTATAAATGATAGTAGAGGTACCAGAGCAGCTGATCACATTGGCCAAAGGTTATTTAACTAGTAATGATGTAACTGTAGTACCATGTCCCCTAACTTTTTAAAAATGTAAAATGACTATTAATACTAATACTGTTAAGATTTTTTTTTTTGTATTTACTATGTGCAGGGCATTGCATTTAGCATAGTCTATGAATTATCCCATTTCTACTTTCACAAGGACTCAGTGACCTAGGTTTAATGCTCAGTTTCTCCATCCACCTTAGTATAGGTGAGGTTCTGAGTAGGATTTGGAAAAGCTTAAATATCTGGGCTCGCCTCTCCAACAAAATCCTGGCCTCTAAGCACCGCTGTCCAATAAAACTTTCTGTGATGACGGAAATGTTTTATGTGCTGTCCAGTATGGAAGCTACTAGCCACATGTTGGTATGGAGCTCTGGAAGTCTGGTTAGTGTAACAGATTGGCACTAAAAAACAAACACAAAAACCTGAATTTTAATTAAAATTTAAATGTAAATGGCCACATACCATAGCTGTTTTGGACAGCAGCACAAACAGAGAACATTTCCACCACTGCAGAAAGTTCTGTTCGTTAGCGCAGTTTAGGAGAAACGCTGCATTTTTCTTTTCCTCCCTGTTCATTTCCAAGACAAACACAAAGACTTTCTCCTCTCCTTTGCAGCTCCTCCAATCTTGCAATCTCAGAGAAAGGAAGTTCCTTCCTCTTTCCATCTTCCCCTTCTCCACGTCCACACTGCCCACCCCACAGAGGCATCAGCTTGTTCAACAGCTTGAGGGAAAAACCCATAAAGGGGCAGATAGAAATATCTTTCTGTATCAGGCACAGTTTCTCAGCCTTAGCCCTCTTCTCCTCATCAACAAGCCACGGATAACTCAGCTCTCAAAAGAGGAGAATCGTTCCGCCAGATAGAAACAGGCAAACTAAATCTGAACACTACAGGAATCAAAAACAAACACAAAACCCAAACACACAGCATTTAATGAGATAAAAATATTTGCTTTGAAATTTCCTAGAGCCCCTATAAATGGTGACTTAGCGAGGTAGAAGGAAGCCTGTTAGGTTTCTTTCTTTTCCCCAAAACTTTTAAAAGACTGGTTGTCTTACTTATGTTATTTAAATGGAGAATGAGGCTTATTTGCCACCCCAAATAATGTTTAACTAAGAGAATTATTTTTCTGAATCACCCAAGTATTCAAGCCTTTAACTGAAAGACCTTCACGGAGGAGAGCTCAGGGCTCAACCCTGCCTCTCCATTTATAAGTCAATTTTCAATGCTAATGAATTCTTTTACAAGCTGTATTTGCTGTGTGTGTGTGTGTGTGTGTGTGTGTGTGTGTGTGTGTGTGTGTTTTAGACATGGATTCACTAATCATTACTTATGTAACCCAGAGTTTCTTTTGCAAGTGCAAAATAAGACTTAAATGCAGATTTATAGTCAAGGAGCAGGACACGCAGGGAGAGAAAGTGGGTAAAATGAGGGGAAGGATTGTACCAGTCTATTTAAAAAATAACTTTAAGGCATTGTATGGCTGTTGCTCAGTAACTTTCTAGTCCTTTTCTCAAATTTTCCAGAAAGTTGCACCCATTTTGAAACTTAAAAGCACACCCGACTAAATCACCTAGGGATTCTTGCTAAAATGCAAATTATGATTTAGAGGCTCTGCAATTGGGCCTGAGATTTCCCATTTCTAGCAAGCTCCTAGATGACCACAACGCTGTTGAGTAGTAAGGATGTAGGAGGCCTGGAGAAATTGGAATCTGACCTTGTCAGTTCGGAGTACTCACTTCTGAGAGGGAGAAACATTTACAGGAAGATGAGCCAGCCTGAAACCTGCCTTACGTGGGGTATCTCCTAGCAGACTCAGGCAGCTCCTTCTTCCGGCCAGTGAAACAGCAGACTCTAAGGCAATTTTGGGGGAGGGGTGTGAACCTTAGCACAGTCAACCTGCAGTAACGTTTACTAGGGGCGTGTTTTGTACCCGAAGCCTGCACTTCATTTATTTTGTCCTCTCAGCGACCACATGAAGTGGACACTATTATTCTCCCTTTACAGGTGAAAAATTGAGGCTCAAGAGACTTGAGTAAGTCGCCCAAGCTCATTCAGGAGAGTTGAATCCAGGTCCATCTAATTCCAAGAGATAATTTTTTTTTTTTTTTTTTTTTTTTTTTTTTTACTAATAGTTGGGGCAGGGGGTGGAGTCTCAGTTTCCTGTGCTGTGAAATGGGAAGGAATGGCTGTCAGACACCAGACTCCTGTGACACATACCTATGGGAGTCCTTGCATTACTTCTCAAGATCTTGCTTTTTGACTCTTAAGGAAAAATTCTTTGTGAGGACACAGGGCTCCCCTCTGCTTGCCTAGGTCAGGGCAGGCACACTGTTCCTGAAAAGGGTCAGGCAGTCCTGGAGAGAGCTGGCTCAGGTCACCGCAAGCCCATGCATTACATAACCGCGAGGTGTCCCTCCTCCCTGGCGCCCCTCACCCCTAGCTAAACCGCAGCACGTAGAGCGGATCCCAGGATAAATCCCATTCGCGCGCCGAGCAGAAAGTCCTCGGAGGAGCAGGGAGGGGCCGGGCACTGGGATTTTCCCCGCCGCGCACTCCTCCCCAAGAGCTGGCCGCTGGGCCCCCGGCCCCAGCTCCCGCAGAGCCTCCGCCCCGTCTGCTCCCCGCCCCTCGGAAGCGCGGACCGCTGCGCCTGGGGCCCAGGAAGGGGCCACCGCGCAGGAGCCCTCACGGTGGGTAAGCCCCGGGGGTATGACCGCGAGCCGCTGCCGGGGCTACAGCGGTAGACGCGAGGTGAGGACGCGGCCGGGCTGGACTGGGGCCCGGGGGTCGGGCGGAATGGGGGTCTGCGCGCTGCAGACGGCTGCAGAGCGCTGGAACCCAGTCCCGCTGGGTGTCCCGGGTGCCGTCTCCCGCGGGCGACTCTTGCGCGCGGATTCCCAGCGCGTGGTCCAGGTAGCCCCTTGGGCTTACCTACTTCACGCTCCCACGCTCTGTTGTGCCGAGGGCGCGGTGGCGCAGGTAACCCAGGCATCCTTCGCAGCGATGTGGCGGGGCTGCTCTAGGTCTGGGTTTGGTGAAACTGGTGGAGGGCGCGTGGTTCTCTCCCCGCTGCCCCAGCGCCCAGCAGCTCGCCGTGAGCGGGCCGTCCCAACCCGGGTCGCTCGGAACGCCTGCTGGATCAAGGGAAAGACACGTGCCCACTTGCCCTGTCGGATTGGGGCCGATGCTTGGGCAGTTTCTGGGCAGGTGGCTGGAGAGTGAGAAGCTTTGATCTCCATCTCCTATGGTTTCCAAACTCAGACTTCTCGGTGCAATAGAGACCGCCTCTCTTAAGGATTTTCAGTGTATGTCTCCCCCCACCTCCCCGCACTGCTTCAGGTCATAATATTTATTTCTTGTGTGTGGTGTACTGAACCCACACCGACATCCAAAACCTTCAATTGACTGAACTCCGTTGCTTCTTGTCCTTAAAGAAAAGCAGGAATACCTGTAGTGTGGACTCAGGGGAAAGTGTAGGCAGCAAAATTTTTAAGTACGATTCAAGTCCTGGGGCTATTTGGTTAGCTTGTTGTTTTCACAACGCAGCATTATGAACCTCTTATAGTTTTTTTTTTTTTTAATGTTTAGTCAAATGAGATCTGCCAGCACTGGTTAAACCCTTTTATTCTGAAGGGACGCTAATTAGTTCATCCTGTTTCTTTGCTGAGAGCTGGGCACTCTGGTGGGACAGCTAGCTTAACCCAGAAGAGTCTTCAGGACTGGCAAATTTAGAGACACGTTGATATGATATCTCAGATATCTGAGATAACTAGCTTTTGAAATCATTAATTGCCCCTGCATAGTTTGCCTCCACCGCACCCCTTCCCCACAATAAACTTTGCCGTCAAACTAGGCTAATGGTCTCTGACTCCTCCTCAGGGTACCCAACATATGTCTGTTGAAGAATGTACATAAGGGGTAGTAATTAAGTGACTGGATTTGGTTCCTTATAAACACAAGATCTTGGAAATTGAAAAAGATTTTATCAATCATTAAAACTCTTCGCCCTACAGCCAAGAAAGTTTAATTGTAGTACAATTAAAGAAAAGAAAAGAAAAGAAACCCTTCATTTTAAATAATATTTACATTCCTGTGTGAAGATGAATATGCTGATACATTCCAGGTAAACTTCCAGTGAAAAAAAGTTATCAGAACAGATGGACTAAATTTATTACCATTTCCCCTAGGTCTGATTCTCAGCTCTGTATGGTGATGATTGTTTAGTTAAAGCCCTGATTTATGACTCTGGAGCTGACTTGAGAAAAGTGACCATTTGTGTGTTGACCTATAACAAAGCTGAGAAAGGGATTTTAAATGGGCTGATGTAGCATTTTAGCATTCCATTGCACATTTTTCATGTTTTTCGATTTAGTTCAATCGAACAGGTATTTATTGAGTGCCTACTGTGTGCCCGGTGCTGTTTTGGGCATTTGGGATGTCTGATGATCAAAATAAAGAACTATGATCTTCAAGTTACAATTCATTCATTAGAATTTTTCCAGGATTTTCTTTGACAGATAGAAGAGAATTTTAGTTTTGTCCAAAGCAGGGAAACAAACATAATATTTCAAATTATCTTCCTTCTAATCCTGTGATTCTGCTGATTTTATAATCATTGAAAACAAAGAAGCAAATTTAGATGAAGTTACCTTGACTTTTATAAACTGATGTTCTACTGTACAAGAATAGAAATCCCCACATTTGATTATTTTACGTATGTTTATTTAGAGTCCCTGAAATTTCCTTTCCTTTAGTGCAGGGACATCACTTTGGTGACATTAAATTTAGTGAAGCATGGGAGGATTAGTTTTCTCAAGTGTTAATGCTCCCATGTTAGTGTTGCAGACTGTAATTGTATTAGTTTGTAAGATGCAGCTTCTTATTTATTTATGAAGATGGTGTTCTGCTTTTATTTTTGTCTCACTTTACATTTTGTCCCTATTAATAGGTGTCATGATGTTGTGACTTATTGGTAAACCCGTTACCACAGTTTTTCCTTTTAATCAGACTTTGCAGTTCTAAGCATTTTCTAATTCTCTCAATTGCTTTTTCTTCAAAATGGCATGGTTTGCAAGCTCAGGCATGTTTATTGTTTTTAACAAAGGCTTATCAAAATGAACTTGGCAGTTTTTCAGTAGTATATAGCCAAAAAAAAGTATTCAGTTCAGCTTTTGGGGTTGTTTGTGCATTCCTTATCTAACCAATTGCTTTGAGTTTTAAAATCACCAGTTTGGAAGCTATTTTCTTATGAGTACCTCTCTAGTATATTTAAAAACTCACCCATTCGAGTGGTATAATCATTTAATTGAGAAAAAGCAAATCTGCACTTGAATATATTAGGAAATTTTGAGTACAAAGATTTTTCTTTGTTTTTAATTTGCCCTACATCAAAGACATTAGGAAGTGTCATTATCTGACAGTGTCCTATTTGAAAGTGATCTCTGTTGAGTTATGATTTCTGATGGCTGCCAGGCACCCAGAGTAGTTAATTTTCTTCATTTGTCCACTACTTTGCCCCATCATATTTTCACACACCCCTTCTTTTACTGTACATTGATGAATGGAGTAAGTTGCCATAGCCAGGGAAATTACACTATTAATTAATTTTTTAACTAATGTGCTCATTCATTACTGACTTCATAAATATTTATTGAACTTCTACTCTTTATTAAAGATCCATATAAAGATTGCGCTTTGAGCACCTCTTTTTCTGTGCTTGTGGCTGTAGGGGATAGAAGGGCACAGAACCTGCTTCCAAATCAGCTAGCAGCCTAGTAGGGAAGAAAGAACATTGTGTGACTAGCTATAATACCAGTTATAACAACCAAGAGTTAGATAAGTACTTTGAGTATTAAAAAGGAGAGAAAGCATGTAGGCACTGTGAGGAGTCAAGGCTTAGGGAAGACTTTAGAGAGAACACATTTGAGTTGCTCCTTGAAAGATGGGTAGGATGGTAAAGCTTTTATAGAGGTAGGAGGGTAAACCTATCTTTATGAGACCATATCCTTGCTTCTTTTTGAAGACATATAGAAGACATTCTTGTGGGGACCAGCTGAGGTTGTGCTGGGTTGTATAATAGACACATCACTTCTATATCCTCCTCATACATACTCTTCTCTCATGTGTAATGGAGTACTGACCAACACTAAAAGAACTCATTGGGTTAACCAATGCTCCTCTTTTCTTCTGAAACATGTACTGGTCATTGCTCACAACACAGAGACCACTGTGGTAAATAACTGTCATCATGGTAAATGGGTGTACTTTACTTTGATTAGCTCAGGTGCACGCTTACAGTGGTGTTTGTTCATAGTTCTGTTTATTCTAGTAGTACTTGCTATTGTAATTTTGCAGTTTAATTAAAAAATAGATAAGCTGATGTAATGTAAATGGCAAAGAGTGCTATTTCTATGAAAACTAGGTTGCTTGCCATTTAGGCCCATAAAAGTAAGCTGTATTAAAAAAGCAATATCAACAATGGATGAACCATCAAAACATTATGCTAAGTGAGAGAAGCCAGACACAAATGACCATATATTTTATGATTTGTTTATATGAAATCTCCACAGTAGGCAAATCCATAGAGATATAAAGTAGATTAGTTGTCAGGGTACAGGAGTGGGGGAAATTGAGAGAGACTGATAAAGGGTACAGAATTGCTTTTGAGGATGATGGCTACTTCCATAGTGGTGATGGTTTCACAGCATTGAGTTGTCTCCTTTAAAATGATTAAAATAGTGAATTTTATGTTAATAAAAGACTATAAAACTTTTTTAAAAAGCAACATCAACAAACAAGCTAATACTCCTTAGTATAGAATAGAAAACTGTAAACAATTAAAAAACTATAGTTAAAAAAAATGTAGAAAGATTTTGTACTCGGGTTTTGTTCACAGGTGCCTTTAAGTTATAAGTGCTTTTAAGACATGGAAATATGGTAGCAGTTTACCCAAGAAAGGCAACACAGAATTCCAGTCATGCCCTGATAACCAAAAGTTAGTGAACGATTTTGCTTTATTTATGTGACTAAAGTTGAAATAAAATGTTTGAAATAAGATGTGTCAACTTTTTGACTCTTTGACTAACTTCTGATTGCTTCAGTTATGAGAATGTTTCAATTTCTTTGGATAACCAGTGTATCTTGAAAATAGCTCATGTGTCTGTATCTGCAGAAAAATTCCATGTTTATTAGACTCTTATGGATGTAATTTTAGTCACTTAAGATTAGAGAGAGGAACTGAACCTAGTTTTTAAGTTCCAAAGCATCATAAAAATCACAACCTTTTTCCCTCCAGACTGTCTTATGGCTCCTTGGTCCAGGTATATTATATAAATTAACAACATAAAAGCTTAACTACACCAATACATTTATTGACTTTATATTTTTTCTAAATATTTCTGAGCAAAATTAACCATTTTCTGGTTTATTTAACATATTACACATTAAAGTTGTAATTTCTTATCTTGGTGAGATCAACTGGAATTGTCTTTGTGATTCTACATTTGTTTTTGAAGAAATACTTTACATGAGAGTTAGCTCATATTTATCTACTGAAATCAGTTGTGTTTCTTAAAATAGCAATTTCAGGTCTTTGAACATGTAACTTCAAAACAACTGCACTCATTGCCCATGAAGAAACCATACACACACAAAAACAACAACAACAAAACAACAACAACAAAACAACCCAAACTGCACCACAACAAAGTTAGATCTGCTTAAATGGAGATTCAAATGCTATTTCTTCATTTAGAAATGGGTCAATTAGACAACTAACAAAAAACAAACTTAACTACCATTATTAACTAGTCACGAATGGGGAGAGCCCAAACTCCCCCCATCACTGCTGTCAAAAAGAAGTGTTTTGTCCAGGTTGATGCCTGACAATGGAGTGATCCATCATTAGCGTCACCTGGGGAAGAAAAAAAAATATTGGCTCCAAGGACCCATCCTCAAAAGATCTGGTGCAGTAGGTCTGGGGTAGGGCCAGGGCATCAGTGGTTTTTAAATCGCCCCTGGTTAACCTCATATGCAGGTGGGGTTGCAAACCACAGATTTATATAATACTTAATAATTTTTGCTTTTTCAGAACAAATTTCATTGAAATCAATGGTTGTTGTAGTATCTTCTTAACATATCTGATGAAAAAATTAAACATGATACTTCTTTTTTCTTTTTTAATTGTTTTTTTGTAATTTCTCTGTATAATGTCCACTCAGTATATGGGAAGCTTTCCCAATGGCTATATGAATTTTCACTAATTTCCCTTTCCCCCCATTCCCCATCATTTAATTCACTGAGCTAATGTCTATACAATGTCAAAATAACCAGATCGATCAAATTGGTATTATTAAGTCAACTAACCAGTCAATTGACCAGCTTGTTTCATGTTTTTGGTGATTGTGATGTCATATAGGTATATTTTTTAGGACAATAATTTGGTCTTTTCCTCTACAACAATCTGTTTTCTCTATAATACTTACAGATATGTCCTTATTTATTTTGGGTTTCCGTAGCTGATTGAGTTATCCATCTTAATGATTTGAATAATTTTTAAAAATTTAATTGAATCAAATAGATTTTGGAAATTTGAGACTTATATATAAGAAAGACATTATAAAAGACTCATATAGAAAGATAGCCTTATTCAACTTAAACAAAATAGGACTAATTTTAGGTTTTTCTTTGTTATTATCATTTACTATCTTAGAAAATGTGGTGAGGCGATTGACACAGAACTGGAAAAACACTAATCTAGCATACTACTTTATTTTTAACCATATTTGTTCTTATTTTATTTTTAATACTCATGGAAATTCTTTTTCACCGTTACCAGTTAGCTTTCCTAAACTGTGCTTTAACTGTTAATTCTTATATTAAAAATAGCACCTTCATGGATCTTGACCAATAGTTTTTGAACTGTGTTTTGCAGATATCTGAGAATTTCATGGAGCCTCGAGATCTGTTATGGGTATAGGGACAATGTGTTGGGGGAGAAGGTGTCCAGTGTCCAGCTTAGGGTTTATTTCAGTGGTCTCTTCTGCAACCAAGCAGGCATGCCATTCTTGATTTCACATTTTGGCTTCTAAGTGTCTGCTTCTCTTTCCCTGCCAAATTTGAATTATGTAGTTTTGGTAGCTCCTAATTGTTTTTAGCTACTGTACATCAGGAGAAGACTTTGGTCTCATTAACTTTATACCCTCCATGCTTTTCAGGACAGAAAGCCAAATGAGCAGTTAGATATGCTGGGCAAGAAATATAGATTGAGAGCTTGATAGCATACGGACTCGGTTTAAGTTGTGTGTATGGAAGTAATTACCCAAAGAGGATGTTTCTAGACAGACATGAAATGGGTCAAAGAAAATATCCTGAGGAAGAGCTATGTGGGGTCAAGTGCTATCTTCTGTACTCACATTAGTCCAATACACATTGGTCAATGAAGTTTCTTTTTTTATATTTTAATTTGCTATTTCCCCACATATGCTGTACGTAACTGTCAAAAGAGTTGGAGCTTGAGTGTCTATGTGTGTGAGTAGTGGTGTGGGATAGCCTGGTAGAGTCAGAGCACAGGCCATGGACACCAGCCAAGGAAGTTTTCTTTTTCTTTGAAAACCCTATGTCCTACTCAAAACTATAGGGCTCCTTCTACATGGGTATTGAGGTGCAAAATGAGAAGATAAACTTGAGTGTTTAGCTACCGGATTTGGCAGTGCAGATAGCCATTGTAGTATTTTTGGCATAAAACGATGTGTTAAGTAGTATTATGACTTTTAAAATCCAGACATTTCCTCATGTCTTCATTCTCCCTTTTAGAATTATAGCGGCGACTGTGAGATTTTAGTTGTGGTTACAATGAGGCCCAGGGGTAAGTCCCATTTCATGTGGGTCTGAAGTTTTATTTCATTTCATTGACACAGACCCTGCCCTCAGTGCTGACCAGCTGTTTGGCAAATTCAGTTACCAGGCTCACCAAGGAACAGTGTATTAACTTAATTTAAAAATTCACAAATGCTCTCAGAAAATGTCTATGTACCTGGGTAATGAATAAATAAATGCTTATAAATAAGATACTGTCAAAAATGTTTTTCTTAATAGGATACTCCAGTGATAAAAGGAATATCATATTGTATCAAGAATTAAACCCTACATATTTTTTCTCTTATTTTTAGTTCTTTAGGTTTTCTTTAATTATCTTACACATTTGAAGAAGATAAAATATAGACAACCATATATTCTAGTTTTATTAGAGTTAAAGGTCTACTTAAAATTTCAAATGATATTGAGTAGCTCATGCACCTAAATTATCATCCCAGAACTGTCCTAGCACACTCTGCTTTCTTTATAAATTCTCATATGGTAGCATACCTAATTGGCTGCAAATACAGGCTATGTTAAGGTAAAGTTTCAGTTTAGTTTTTTAAATAGTTTAAATAGTTTTAAGCTGGAAGATATTTGAATTAGGCAAAATAGAATTAATTACCTTTAAAGTTTCTAATAAAAAATACAGTGATTCAATACATCTTCATCAGGCTGAGTATTCAGCACGTGTTGGACACTGTGCTGGTATTGAAGGATCATGGAGAGTAGACAGGGCCCTTAGTCAAAAGCTTACAATTCCCAAGGGGTCATAGGTGTGTAGACAATCATGGATTGTGGTGAGTCCCACCAGTGACTGCCTTCTATGGGAATTCAGACCTGGAGGCACTCTGTGCTCTAGATTGGTCAAACGTTTAAAGAATCAGAAATTCGTGAGAAAGGCCACTCTAGGCAGCAGGAACAATAGGTACAAAGGAGCTGAGGTGGGAAAATGCACTGTGGGTTGAAAGAACTGCTCATTTCTTCGAGTGGTTTAGTGTGGCTGGCATGCAGGGTACATGTGTAGCTAGGTGCCAGGAGAACAGGTAGGAGCTAGATGATTTCGGGCCTTGTGTATCACACTAAAGTACAAGGGGTTTTCATTTTGCTTTGGCTGCTCAGAGTAGTCCTCAAAGACTTTTAAACAGAGGTGTTGGACAGTAGTGGAGGTTTGATGATAAAATTAGCTCGTGTTTCAAACAGATAACTGAATGGGATTTCAAGAAATGTCCAAAAGGTTGATGAACTAGGAGTCTGTTGAAGTGGTTCTAATGGGAAATAAGGTTAATGCCTAATGGTCAGACTTTTGCTTTATTTATACTTCTATTCTTGGTGCTTGGTGCCCTATAGGGCATGTGTTAGAGGTGTTTGGTCAGCAATTTGATATTCTGTACAAAATTTAGGGATCATTGGCTAATGGGCTCAGTTGAAATCACGTGATTAGATGTAATCACCCAGGGCATGTATGAAGAGTGAAGTGTGAAATGGGTCAAAAATTGTGGCAAATGACTAGTGTGTGTGTTTATGTTACACCCAGAGCACACCTTAGTCATTATACCTTACTTCTTCTACTCTGGTTGTCTAGTTGTGTGTTGATCTTTTTCACTAGGCCAACTGTGAGGGCAGAGACTAGTCTTATTTATGGTGTCACCACCATTGCACAGGTTCAGAAAGCACCATTCATAAGTTTCAGTAGTTGTGTCACTGTGAATGGTGCCCTGGAGTTGTGTTTCAGCTGCCCTTGCAGTTGGTTCCAACAGCTTTAATGTTCATGGCACATGGTAAGTGTTCAGTACTTTTGTTGAACGCATGAATAAATGACACAACATATAATAAGTGGTCAGAAGAAGGATCTAGAAAAGAAATAAGAAGCACAGATCTGTAAGGAAGAAAGATAAACAGGAAAGGCTCTTGTGGAAATTCCAAGAAGAAAGAGTTCAATAATGAGAGGTTGACAGTGCCAAATGCTACAGAGAGGTCAATTAATTCAGGTTGGCAGAGTTACCGTCACTGGTAATTAGGAGTCATTGATGAGAATGTCAATAACAGCTTGAGCTATGAGTAAGGGAGTCAGGAGGCAAATTCCGTTCCACCAAAGTATGAATGAAAAAAGGAATGAGGTGATAGTATAGGCAAGTCCTTAAGAGGCTGGGTTTGTGAAGGGATGAAAGTAATTGGTGGTAGCTATAAAGGGTTGTAAAACTAAATGGCGTTTTTTTCCTCTCTCTTTCCTTCTCTTCCCCTCTTTTCTACCTCATATTCTAACTTCCTGCTTTCAAGATGAGAGACACATGAGTAAATTTGTAGGCTAAAGAGAACCCAGTGTAAAGGTCTAGGTTTAAAATACAGAAAACAGGAAAGGGGAATATTTACTTGAGAAATGAAATATATAAGGACACACCTTTCTTTGAGAAAGGCAGAAAAGAGATGAGGTTGTATTTAGATATGAATAAACTGGAGAAAGAGCTGAAAGAAAGAAAATGGAGGAAAATCTGTCCAACAGCCCAATTCTCTCTATAAATAGTAACCAACATGTTTTGGACACTTTCTATGTTCTAAACATTCTTAAAATTACATTAATAATGTTAACTCACTAATTTCTTATAACAACCTATAAAGATGGAATTATTATCCTAATTTTACAAATGAGACAATTGAAGCACCAAGGGATTAAGCAATTTGCCTGAGTTTATACAGCTACTAAGAGATAGAACCAGGACACAAAGCTGTTTACCATTGCAATTTAGTGCTGGAAGTGGTGGGTACATAGAGCACTTAAGATTTTCAATAGCCATTGTGTGCATGGAACAGGTATAACATATATAGTTGCTGAGTCACTCCAAGCAGTTAATTGTTTTGTCTGTGTTGGAAATGATAATTGCACTGCGTCATTAATCTGAAAAGTTGAGAGATCTCCTATAGCAAAACTTGCATGAACAGTTTTAGGATCAGAAATGTTTGGATGATTGCATTGATGGAGAATTTGAGATTAGTGGCTTGGAAAGAGTGGGGCTGCCAGAGAGACAGCTATTGACTTAATGAATCATGACTCTAGCCTCTAAGAAGGAAATGAAAACAGGACAAGCTGATGGAATGAGAGAAAATGCAGGAGCAAGGGGCCCGAGGGCTCCAGGAGTTTGAAAACCAGGTATAATAGTAGTTGAGGAGTTGGAGACTTGTGGAGGATAGAAAGTTGGGGCTAGAGAGATATATTTAATTCTCACAACAATTTTAGATTTCAGAAGTGAGGGTTGGCACCAGCGATGATAGGTTGATGATGTGGCATTGGAAGCATATGACTGAAATGGATTGGAGGTGAATGTTATGGTACATGACGAGGTCAAGGTTGAGGCTGAGGTCAGCAGAAATGTTGAATAGACGTTGACTAAACTCAGTATCTCATTCAGGAGTGGTACTGAGAAGTCCTAAGAACTGGCCTGGACTTTAGAAAGCTGCAACTCAAATATGTTATGGTCTTAGGAAAAGATATGAAAGATTAGCTGATATCTGGCCTGCAATAAAAATCACTCACTATTCTCAATGGGACGTTGTCAAAGAATAGCTTATATTTTGTACGTAGTTTTTGGAAAAAACCCTTGCATTATCAACTGGCAAAATAACAAATTTCATAAATATCTTTGGATGTTTTAGCCAAAGGGTCACTGTTACCGTGGAAGAAAAGACTATGTGTTCTGATGAAATCTCTTTTTCCTCTTCCTTCTCCCTCCTCTCTCTTTTCTCCTGGTAGTGCATAATATAGCACTCCCTGGGCAGAGAGAAGCAGCTGAAGATCATTAGGCTTCCAGATGTAGAGTTTGTTGTCATTTGTGGGGGTGGGGGTCATGGGAGAGGGTCTGAAATCTTCAGTGGGAACCAGTGTGGTGTCTTTGCTTCTATAGTTAGCCATGTGATGGGAACCAGCAATATGTGTTCCCTTTGTACAGCTGTGCATACTACAGTCTCCTTTTCTCTTCTGCCCATTTAGGATTTCAGGAAACCAAAATTAGATCTGATGTAAGCTTAGAAAGCTCCCCATGTGATGACATGGAAGTATTGCATAGGGATAGAATATGTGTGTTGGGTCTGATATGTGTCATGTATAAATAATGTATCAGGTAGGTTGCTTGAGGGTGTAAAGAACAGAAAGTCCAATCTGGACTGGTTTCACTAGTAAGGAAAGAATTCCTTCAATAGTAGAAAGTCCAGGATAGAATGTCTTGGCTCTGACTTTGCTTCTCTGTGATTCTCTTGATTCTGTCCTTGCCCTGTGTTGGTTGCATTCTCAGCCTAATCCCCTCATGGTCTCAAGATGGCTACAGTAGTTGAAAGGATCACATCGAGATAGGAAACATCCAGTGGAAGAAGAGAAGCCACATCTTTGGGTCTCTTCAGTAGTAAAGAAACCTTTCCTGGAAGCTTCCAAAAGACTTTTCTCCAAAAGGCCTTTCAATGTCAAAGATTGGGTCACTGCTCTTTCCTTAAATCAGTTCATGACTGGCAGGCGTGACAAATTTGCCACAGTTCTTGATTAACCATCTGGGATGAACTGGATGTTGGGAATCATGTCAATGATAGAGAGAAGACTTGAGGACATTATTCTGAGATTCCATCCTTGTTGAGGGGAATGAACCTTTGATAGTGATCAAGTCCCCAACTTTAGCATTTGCTGGCAGTATGAACTTGGACAAATTACCAGCTTTTGTGAGCCTCCCTTTTCTGTTATAAGGTGGTTGTTAGAGTTGAAAACACTTTATATAAACTTTAAGGAGCTATCAAATGCAAGTTATTCATTTATTAATAATAATTATAACAATAATAAGAATGATAATAACAGCTTCTATTTACTGAGCACTTACATGTTCCAGACACTTGCTACAGGTTTAAAGACATTTATATTACTCACTAAACACATATAGAGCAATCGTCATGCTCAAGGCACTCTAGTAAATGTTTAATTTTGTAGCTCGGTCAAGCCAATATCTGGAACAGTAAGGCTCAAGGTAGAGGGAGAGCACAGGTATGGGCTCGATTTCACCCATGGGTTCCATTATCTTGGCCTATGTGACCAAGTATTGGCTGCTGATTGTGGGGCCTCTGACAATTGCTGTTATTTGCTTCAGATTGTCTTTAGCGAACTCACTAGTTCAGGGCTGACTGCATGAGAGATTTGTAAAACACGGGTGTATATGTACTTTTAGAATACTTGATGCTCTTCTTTCCCCTATTCCTTTATTTCCCCAAATAGGAGCTTTTTACATATTTATATTTTGAAATAGTATAAGGATTTACACATGTTTATTGGGTTCATGTATATATAGTCTCAGCTGAGCCTCATAAAGAAGGCAAGTCTGAATTTGTATTCTATTGAGGCTCAGTGGTCAAGAGACTTACCAGGTAATCAAGTCAGTAAGTGGTGGGGGCATCACTCGTTTTGATGTTGCAAAGTGCCCTGATTTGAATATCATTGTGAACTGAACTTTTTCCATATTTTGATCTATGTCGTTATGATAGTTTCCCTGAAGGAGAATTGATGGTCTAAGGGTTTGAACTTTTTCTACTGATTGCCTGGTTGGTTCTTGGAAGGTTTTTGAATGGTGAGTAATGACACACGTGTGTTATCTTGAGATCATGTGTTTTCTCATTCTATGGTGTTTCATATGTCTGGATCATAAAGTATTTCCAGAAAAACTGTTCTGATACCATGTAACTTACTTTTTCCCAGGGCCCCCTCACTATTGTAATAAAGATGGTGTTTCTTTGGCCGACTCTATACTGGATTGTGAGGAAGTCCAGCCTATGTCAGTTCTTTTCCATTAGTTCCCAAAGTCTTGGGGAGAAACTAAACTTGTACATTTTGATTCATCTTTCCCTTAGGGTGAGTTACTGCTCTTGAGGCATCCTGATCTACTTGCAGATAGACTCTCTGAAAGCCTGTCTTTAAGACACATCTGCTTTTTATTCATTGTTCTGTCTCTCATGCTGGGACCTCTGCTATACTCTTAAGACAATCTGTGAGTAAAATGATGGGAAAACGAAGTAGGAGATCCTCTTTTTTTGCTGATGCAGTGTGAATCTGGAGTATTTGTTCTGGCATTGTGGTGGAGGTGGAAAGACTTTCGTTTATGTGACTCCACTTCCCATGTAACTTTTTTCTTTCATCAGCTGGATTTTTTTTTACAGCTTTATTGAAATATAATAGACATATTATATTTAAATATAATAAATAAATATAATAGTTGCTCATATTTACAGTGTATAATTTAATGAATTTTTTCAATTATAGTTGGCATACAATAATATATATTAGTTTCAGTTGTACAGTGTAGTGATTAGAGTTCTATATAACTCACAAAGCGATCACCCTAATAAATCTAATATATTCTTCCCCTTACATATTTATTATAACATATTGACAATTTTCCTTATACTATACTTATATCTCCATGACTATTTCGTACCGATCCATTTGTACTTTCTAATCCCTTTGCCTTTTTTCACCAACCTCCCCAACCCACCTCCTGTCTAGTAGCCCTCAAGATATTCTCTACATCTATGAGTTTGTTCCTATTTTTTCATTGTTGTTGTTGTTTATTTTGTTCTTTAGATTCCATATGTATGTGAAATCATGTGGCATTTGTCTTTCTCTATTTGACTTAATTCATTCAGCACAATGCCATCTAGGTCCATCATGGCAATATCTTATTCCATCTCTTTACTTTTAATCAGTGTGTATTTTTTAACTGAAGTAAGTCTCTTGTAGACAGCATATGTAAAGGTCTTATTTTCTTATCTATTCAGCCACTCTATCGTTTGATTAGAGCACTCAATTCTTTTCCATATGAGGTACTTGTTGATAGGAATGTAGTTGTTACCATCCTTTATTTATGTTTTTGATACATGTTTATTTTCTTCTTAAAGAAGTCAGTTTAACATTTCTTGAAATACTGGCTTGGTGGTGATGAACTCCTTTAGCCTGTCCTTCAACTTTAAGTGATAGCTTTGCTGGATAAAGTAATCTTGGTTGTGGATCCTGGGTTTTCATCACATTAAATATTTTGTGCCAAGCTCTTCTGTCCTACAAAGTTTCTTTTGAGAAATCAACTGCCAGTTTTATGGGTGCTCCCTCGAAGGCAACTAACTGCTCTTCTCTTGCTACTTTTAAAACTTTTCTCTTTGTATTTAAACTTTCACATTTTAATTACGATGTGTCTCGGTGTGTTCCTCTTTGAGTTCATCTTTTTGGGGACTCTCTGAGCTTCCTGGTGTTGTATATTTATTTCCTTCGCTGGGTTAGGGAAGTTTTCCTTTATTATTTCTTCAAATAGGTTTTTAACTTTTTGCTCTCTCTCTTCTCCTTCTAGTACCCCTAGGATGTGGATGTTGTTACCTTTAATTTTGTCCCATAGGCTTCTTAAATTATTATTATATTCTTGGTTACTTTTTTCTTGCCATTTTGATGGAATGTTCTTGGCTTCCACATCCTCTATATCAGGAGTTCAATCCTCTGCTTCATCCACTAGTTGATTCCCTCTAATATACTCTTCATCTCAGATAATGTGTTCTTAATTTCTGACTGGTTCCCTTTTATAATTTCCATTCCAATTTTTATGTTTTTTTTAAAATCTCTTTGTTAAAGGTCTCACTGAGTTCATCCACTCCCTAAGTTCATTGAGCATCCTTATAACCATGTTTTGACTCTGCTTCTGTTAGATTGCTTGAGTTCATTTTTCCTGGAGCTCTTTTCTGTTCTTTCATATGTGACCTGCTAATTTGTCTCCCCATTTTGGCTGCCTTTCTGTACCTGTTCCTATGTACTAAGCAAAGCTCCTAAGTCTTCTGGTATATGGCTTTGTATAGCAGATGTCCAGTGGCACAGTCCTGAGAGGAGTCCAGCTGCCAGCCAAGTTTAACCCCAGCTTGTGCCCCTCCAGGATCACCTGGTAAGATTCAGCGAGCAATCCTCAGATTCTGGCTTATATTTGCTGCAAGGGGCTACACCAGAAACTGAGGCCAGATGCCACCAGTGTGGGGCTTGGAGCTGCTTAGCAAGGGGCACAAGACACGCTCAGGACACAACGGATATAGCTTGGGTAGGGCCACGAGTTGGGAGGGGCAGAGTTTCAGGGAATCCTCTGGGTGGAGTGACCTCTGTTATATAGTTTGATGATGTCTCAGCTAATGACAGTTCCTGTGTTCACACACTGGGATTGGGGAGCGCTCAAGAGAGGAACAATGGACACCACTGGCACTTCTTTCTAGGAAAAAGCTTCACCTCTGGTCCTCAGTCCAACAACTCAGTGTCCTGCTGTAAGTCCCTCAAACAGCTGACCTAACATTGGTGTTCTGAGTGAATAAGTCCGTCACTAAAAGTCCAATCGTGAGGATGGCCCCTTTAAGAGGAACCTCTGCACCTGCCAGCTGCAGCTGCCATAGCCTCTGTCCTACCCAGCCGCTTGGGAAGGAGAGCCTCATGTTTTCGCCCCCTCTTACCTCCTACCGTTGCAGGGTGATATTTCTTTCTTTAGTTGTAGGGCTTCTGTTCATCTAGACCCCAGGTGACTTTCTGTGCTGTCTGCTCAGTGTTTACATCACAACTTTGGTGTGGTCACAGGAGGACATGTACAAAGCCTCTATCATCTATGCCATTTTGCCCAGGCTCCTTCGTTAGCTGGGTTTTGTTGCAAATTTTCTGAATAATATGGGTGCCAATGAGCAATTTGAGATAAAAAATGGCTCTGGGCTTGTGGCCAGGACACTTGAGAAGTCTGTGCAACTCAATGGCCAGCCATACGGAGAGTGGAACTTCCCCAACTCCCCAGCACAATCGTCTAAGTCACCCTGCAAGTCCACAAAGTACAGGAGGATCTCCACCATCTTGGGAGGGGCCGGAGCACCCATGTACTTTTTAAAACAATTCCTAAAATACTCTTCCCATCTATTCCTACTCCCCACACAATATATTGATTAATAAAGCTATGTAGCAATAGAAAGTCAGAGGAAAGAACTGCCACTATTTTTAAACAGATTTTAAAAAAATTATAGGTGTAGCCATAATGTATATGACATAAATTGTGTTTATGTTTTGTTCTCTGCCTATATGTTTTGGCAGGTAATGTGTCAGGTATAATAATAGGCAAAAGCAAAAGAGTAGGACCACCCCTGCCTTGGAGGGGCCCATGGACTGACTGACCACACAGTGAGACCAAGACTGTGGGAAAGGTGGAGAGAGTGCTATGGCAGTAAACTGAGTTATTTGGGGAGGACTCCAGAACAACCCTATAAAATAGGTAGAAACCGGAGACCTGGGAGGCTACTTAACTTGGTTACATAGCAAGTCTGTGGGAAAGCCTGGATTTCAACCCAAACCTTTCTACATTCAAATTGTATGTTCTTTATTTGCTTTGTTTGTTTCTTTTTCTAGCTTTGAATTTTCAAAATTGCCTCTAAAATAATTCAGACTTTACAGAAGGAAATCCAGGGTACCCTGCTTTCCCTACCTTCTCCCATACCTTGGGCTTACGCTGCTCACAGTTTGGCGAGTGTGCTCCCAGGCCACCGTCTCTGTATGTACAAATCGCCTAAGGAAAGCAGGTATATGTGCTTCCGGGCAGACCAAACAGACATGAGGGCAGAGGCTGGGAGTTAGGAATGTGGTGCCCTCTCGAGACCTACCTGCAGTTTACATTTGTTGCTGCCTTGAAAAACAAATAACTAAGCCAGTTAGAATGATCTTTAGACTAAAAGTAAATGTGTCAGACACATTGGTCTGTTCCTGAGAACAGACTGCACAGATTTCAATTTTGTTAGCTTTTAGGCCTTTTTCACATAGTTAATATTTTTGGATAAATTATTTTTTTGGTAAATGAGATTACTGTAATTATAATATAATTAGGAGTAGCTAATTTTTGGCATTCTGCTTGGTTTGTCACCTTAATTTGCCAAATAATCATGATTATAAAATATTATTGAGTTTATAAGGCAGCATCTGATTTATTTAACTCTGGTTTCGTTATTTGATTTAAAATAAAGCAGTGCAAAAAATCTGGTATATTGTTATCCTGATTGCCATGACTTTCTGCAGTTAACTAATGGTCACTTAGTGCATGGAATCCACTGACTGGGTGTGTGACTGCTCAGTCAGTGGGTTTCATGGCCTGGGTTGCAGAGCTATGTCTTGAGCTGGGAGCACCCCGGGAAGCTGTCCCTCAGGGAGCAATACTCTTGCAGGCCTGGCTTTCTGCAACGTGACTGTGATGAGGTCACTAAAATAACAAGCCTGGGAGCTTGGATCTGGGAAACCATGTGCCTTTTCTTTGAGCTTCTTGTGGGAAAACAGGAATAAGAAGCATTTGTGATTGAATTTATCTTCAGTTTCAACAAATGGAACTTACTGGACATGCAAAGTCAGGCAAAATTGATAGTTTCAGAGAGAGAAAATAGAGCCCTCTGATTCCAACTGTTCTGTTAGGGCTTCAGTGCCTGGGGAGACTGTCTTTAGCAAATTAATGGGTATTAAGGATATGAATTTGGTCCAGATTGCTACTTCAAGAGCTTCTTCTCATGTGCATTCAAGAGCTCCTGCCTTCTGTATGTCAGGGTGCCTCCTTGAGCTGGGAGCCAGTGATTCTGCCAAGCCAGGGGCTCAGCATTCCCAAGCTGAGGGATTTTCCATTGGAAGGACCTAAGAGTCTCCACAGTCATAAGTATTACAGAAGTGGGCTTGGGTTGTCATAATGAATCTGTGTTCAGTCGGCCTCTCCTCTGAGTGATTGATGCCTCTATCAGCCTCTTGTTAAATATTTTGAATATTGCCCATGGTGTCATGTTCAGTTAATGACATTTCTACCTTTTTTTCTCTCCGTAGTAAGTTTGAAAGTGTACCATCACTTAGTAAATATTTTAAAATAAGTATTAATCATTATATTTTAAATTAATTATTAATATGTTACAGATACAAGTAGTTAGGTATTTTTCATGGTGAGGAAATGGGACAGTCTCTAACTAAAGTGTAGGATTTTCAGAATATTTGTGAATGACTATAATGAGTTCAAAATAAGGACCATCAGGAATGTAGAGTGACCTGATATATCACATGATTGAATTACACAATATCTTTTTGGGAGAGAAAAATCAGAGTCAACCTAAGTGTCTGCCAATAGAGGACTCATAAAATCAATCATAGTATTTCATATAATCAGCCATTAGAATGATCAGAGTACAGTTATTAATATTTATGGTATCAAATTAAGTGAAAAGAGCAAATTACAGACTGTGATCACAGTTTTGTTTATTAAGTTATGGTAAAATATATATATATAGTGTAAAATGTACCATACTATTTTTTAGAGTACAGTTCTGCGGCATTAAGTACATTGATCTTGTTGTACAATTGTCTCCACCATTATCTCCAGTACATTTTTTAATATCTCAAACTGAAACTCCATACCCATTAAAAAATAAGTTCCTGTTTTCCCTCCCCGCGATCCCTGGCAACCACCATTTTACTTTCTGCCTCTATGAATTTGTCTACCCTAAGTACCTCACGTAAGTAGAATCATACAATATTTTTCCCTCTGTGACTGACTTCTTTCATTTAGTATCTTGTTTTCAAGTTCATCCATGTTGTGATGTGTGTTAGAATTTCCATCCTTTTCAAAGCTGAATAACATTTCATTGTATATATACCACATTTTGTTTATCCATTCATCTGGACACTTGGGTTGCTTCTACCTTTTGGCTATTGTGAATAATGCTGCTAAGAACATGGATGTGTAAATGTCTGTTCAAGTCCTAGCTTTCACTTCTTTTGGAAATATACCCAGAAGTGGAATTGCTGGATCATATGGTAGTTCTATTTTTAATGTTTTGAGGAACCTCCATCTATTTTTTATAGTGGCTGTGCCATTTTGCATTCCCACTAGTAATGCAAAGGGTTCCAATTTATCTATTCTTGCTAACACTTGTTTTGCTTTTTAAAAATAATAGCCATTGTAAAGAATGTGAAGTCTTAATTTTGCTTTTAAAAAGAAGTATTTGCATACAAGTATAATACAGAAAAAATTCTCCAAAAGATTTATTCCAAGTAAAAGCAGTGCTTACTGGGTGGCAAGATGTAGCTGATTTTTATTATTATCTTTTTGCTCTATTCTTTCTCTCTTTTTTTCTCATTAAGTATATATAATACATCTAAATAAAAAGGTTTGAAACTCAGAATCAAGCTATATTAATTCAGAGGTTGAGGGTACCTCCTGTTTGGTCCTAGCTGTAGAGCCTTCACGTGGGTCCCCAGACTTCTTGGTTTTGGACTTGGTGCTGCTCCTGTCATATTGCCACCCTCCACCCAGGCCATCCATGGATACTCCATTGCTTGAGGCCCAGCTGTCACACATTCCCCTGCCCAGTGAAGTAGAAACAGTGCTCCTTGGCAGTGGATTATATTGCAGCTACTGTTATATTCAGCATGCTGATTATAATAGTCCACCTTCCTTCTTGGTCAATCTTTCTTTTTCATTTTAATATTTAGCCCAAAGAAGTCTCCTTTTTGTCTATGTTTACTCACCAAGGTTTGGCTGGTCATCTTAGTTGATTACAAATGAAATGGAAGGGTACTTTCTTCTTATTCTGTGAAATTACATATTTTGTAATTTTCCAAAGAGTTTTAAGGCTTGTAACAAATTCCTATGGCAGCCTAAAAAGCAGTCAGATTTGCTTGTGTACCAATTCAGAAAGAGCTGAAAGAAATCCTTTTATGGATCAAATTACTATCTTTATGAAAATAAGTGTTGTCCAATTTATGCCTTTCTTTTAAAAAATTATTATATTTGAAACTGTGCAAGCTGAAAGGGTGGATTGCAAAGTCTTTTTTTTTTTTTTTTTTTAAGGATAGAGGGAATGATGTGCCAGGAGACAGGTGATAAGGAAAGGCACAGTTAAGGGCCTCTTTACACATGATTGACTCTTTTAATCAATTATCAGTGACCTTTTGTGGGAGCCTTTTTTATGGTTTGTTTTGTTTTGACGTGATGATTCTGGCTGCCTCTTTTGAAAGCCAGGAATTTGAAGCAAAGTCAAAGAGACTATTGGAAGTGTCTGGGCTTGAGCTGTTAGGACTTGTGCTGATTTAATGTGGCTCTGAGAAAGAGCAGTACAATCTGATGACTAGTTTGGGACCTCCTAGAGCTGGGAGGAGTTGAAGCTGAGGACAGACTGTTATCAGGGAGTCACAAGAGTAATTCCATCTCTTAATCAAATTTCATCTGGAGGAGGCATTGCCATTAATTTCTTCTCAACATTAATCCCTATGCTCAGTTTTCTTACACTCAGCCTTCTCACAAGAGAAGCAGTGGATAAGTTTGGATTTTGGCTTCTTTCTCTCGCCTTCCTCCCTCACTCCCAGCCTTGCAGCAGGTAGGCTTGTCCTCCTCCTCAGCCCCTTCAGAGGCCTGCCATCCTTGCCATCGCTCTATAGCCTAGTTAGGGCAGTTCTCAGTGGTCCAAATCGTGTGGGAACAATTGCAGACTCCAGTGCCAGCACCTTTCTTCTCAGTTTCTTCTCAATCAGATGGTGGGCTTTTCCTCTCCAGTTGGTGTGAGCACACCCACCTTTCCTGACCTACCTGGCCCTGTGGCCTTCAGGTCACTGCCTGTAACTCACTTGTTCCTGTCTCTCCTATCTTTAGGCACATCTACAGATCCATGTGCTGCAGGCACTTACTTGACTTTCTTCTCTCTCCTCCCACAGTGTGAACCCACTTCATGTTTCTTCCACTTCATCACTCTGCATCCTTGTACAGAGGGGCAAAGAGCTATTAAGAAAGGCCCTTCACTGGTTAATAGGATTTTACAGGGACTTTTTATAATTCTAAGTGGGACTGGGATAGCAACTATGGCTTGGATAGCATGACATTAATTGTGAGTTTTCTTCTTGCAAATCTTCACCTTATTTTAAAATTGTTTCAAATAAAACAAGGCTTCCTTTTACATGAGGTGAATCAGGAACCTACCACTTTAGTATGACATATTTCATGTCAAAGGAAAGTAATATAAAAAGGTAGAAGCCAGTTACTGAAAAATAAGTTGTTTTATATGTTTATAATTTAATGAGATTTGTTATATGAAGGGAGTGTTGCCTTATTTTCTTTAATGCCTATTGTTCTGAATGACAGGAGGCTGCTTTTGAGAACATTCCCTAGAGAGAAATGAACTAAGGACTTGTCTGCTTTGACAAGGAATTTATTGTTTGATTATGGGTAGAGCACACATGTCCGACAAGTTTTGCCTGGCACTGTAGCTCCTCGTCTTTCTAATCTTTGATGAGGAGGTAAGAGAAAGCTGACTACTGGCTTCTTTGGACAGATGGACGCCTAGTTGATAGGAAGTTGGGGAATTCTTGATCCTGTGCCAAATGAATATGTATGAGTGTCATGTTGGCCTCAGTCTGTGGCAACCCATGTGCTTTGGCAGCTGGAAACTTAACTGCACGCTCCTGATGGAAGGGGTACTGACTTTATTGATGCCTGGCAAATGTACAAGATGACTGACTTATGTTTATATGCTTTCATAATCCCAAGAGCTCAAGGCACTTGACACATTTTTGATGGCCTTCCAGTGCATGTTCTTATATTCTCCAAACTCCTGGGCAAGCTGCTGAATTCTGCTCAGGAGCAGTGCTTGTCAGCTGGTGAATGCATGCGAGATCTAGTTCTCAGTGGTACCAGGCGTCCCTCTTGGCTGAATTCCAGCATCAGATGGTGGTCCTGAAGGCTTTATGCTTCCTGCACTTACCTGACTCAGGCAGGGCTTTCAAGCAGTTGTGAATCTGAGTTATATGAGTGGCTAACCTACACAACTGAAATGAAAAGCAACACATTAAGGATCAAATTGTCTTCAATTCATGAGACGGTTAATTTTTCAATTTCAGTTAATATGTATTGGGGGCCTGCTGTATGTTAGGTATGTTTTTGTTGCAGAGAATTCAGCAATAAATAAGATAAACAGGATTCCCTCCTGCGTGGAGCTTTGTAGTAAAGACAAACAATAAACAAAAATAAAGGAGACAACTTTGAATAGTGATAAATGTGCAACAAAAAATGAAAGAGCCTAATTTAACTAGAGGTTGGGGTGACAGGGACCATCACAAATTATTATGGTGGGGAAGAATTCTCTTAGAATGAGACATTTGATCTGAGGTCTGAATGATAAGAAGGAGCCAGCTCTGTGAAGATAGTGAAGACAACATTCCAGGCAGAAAGGGCAAGTGCAAAGGCCCTGAGGCAGAAATGAGTTTGGCATGTTTAGAGAACAGAAGGAAGGCCAGGGAAGCTGTTCCATTATGACTGAGGGGAAGAGTGCTAAGAGATTGACATTTGAAGATTTGAAAGGAATCAGATCTTTCAAGGCCTTGTGGGTGGTATTCTCAGGGCAATGGGGGAAACCATTGGAGAGTTTTAAGCAAAGGAGTGATATAGTTTGATCAGTAGTGCTGCTGACCACCTAACTTTACCTTTTTTTTGTCCAGTCTAAAAAGCCCACCAAAATGTGTCACCGGGCCTGCTGTAAGAATGCTATTAAAGATGTTAGTCTTACTCCACAATTTTCCCTCTGAGGTACTGAGAAGGCAATGTTGTGGTTAAAAGTTGCTCTGTCTGAATTCCAGTCTCAAATGGAATTTGTAGGGACTCTGGAGCCAGCCCTCCAGGCAGAGTGTAAACACCTGCATGACTTTCAGTGAGTCTTTAACTTCTGTGTGGCTCCATGTCCTCATCTGTAAAATAGTGCTAGGAGTTTTTAGCACTCCGTTGGATCATTGTTGAGAAGATTTAATGAACGGCACCCAGGCATAAGGTAAGCACTATGTAAATGTTCACTGTTATTATTATTAGGAAAAATTGTTTGGCTTTAGTCCGATCAGTCTGTCTTTACCTTATGGACATTACAAATAATGTATCAGCTGGGTTTTCTTTTATAGCATATGTGCTAGAAATGTTAAGGCCAAGTTTTTTGACCCCATCATATGAAATGGATTGATTTGATCTGTGTTAATATTCTCCTTAGTTCCATTTTATAGCTTTGCCTAGTCCTTTACATATCTTAATCTTTTAAAATGTAATGTTCCAGATGTTTTGTGAATATTTTATATATTGTATGTGCTTGATAAAAATGAGGTAGACCATACAGTTTTGCAACTTAATTTGTTTATGTAACTATATATCTGAAATGCCTTTTCTCATCAGTAATTATACTTCAGCCAATCATATATAAATGAGAGACCATAGCCAATTAATTCATTTCAATCAGTTGAACTAGAAATGTTTCTTCAATTATACCATTGTGTTTCCTCTTATTGTATTCCTTCCCTGTTGGGTGAGGTTTCAGTGCTCTTTGTTCTAAGTTGTAAACCACCTGTCCATTTACTTCCCAGCTTCCAAAATTTGGTTCCCATCTTTTATCTGCTGTCATTATCTCTCCCCTTTTCTTTACCTTTGTGGCTTTTTTTTCCTTTGCCATCAGTGGCATTTTAGGAAAGAATAGAGATAAACATGTGTGTTTAATCTGCTATATTAAATTAGAAGCTGAATGTATCACAATTTATACATCTGATTCTCTGTTAATGGAAACTTATTCCAATGTGTTCGCGGTTATAAATAATGCTTATGCACTCCTATACAAACATATCTGAGCATTTGGGGGCGTGTTACTATATGACAAATTCCTAAATGTAGAAGCATTGGGTCAGAAGTTCATTTAAACTTTTGATATATACTGCCAAATACCACTCAAAAAATTGAAACAATTAATATTCCTCTCAACAATGTGAGATAGAACACATGTTTTTATGAATGAACTAACTACATGTCCTCTTTGATCCTGGACTGATGGAGTTCTTTATTGGATTTAAAACATATGTTCTATTTAATAATTTTGCCAGATTTTCATAGTTGAAAATGAAAAAACTAATAATTTTTCAAGGAAAAAAAGTAGTATGTGGGTGATTTAGTTTACCAACAGGAATGGAGCCAATATGATTACTTGGATTACTTGGATTGTCTTTATTTCTACTGTATTTATGTGGCTCACAATCCTTTAATTTCATGGGCTTCCAGAGATTTTAGCATTAGAGTAACTGATGATTGACTGGCACTACTCTGCTTTGACAGAGTGCTCTTTATTTGTCTGCTTTATACTACAAATTCATTCTCTTGATTCTCTTGCTTCTGACATAGCTGCTGGCCCGTCTGATTATTTGAGTTTGTGCAAAAGAGATAAAAATGTATTTGTTCAGGCCTGTAAAGCACTTATTGTATAACTATGTGAAGTAGAGAGCCAAGCTGAGAAGAAGAGCCACCGATGTAGAGTTTGACAGCTCGAAGTTTGCATCCTGACTCAGCCACTTATTACTGCATGATCTTAGAAAGTCATATAAGCTCTGAACCATATTAATAAGGCAAGGATTTTTGGGTGCAAGTGACAGCAATCAACCTCAATGTGACCAAAAGTCAAAAAACTTATTAATTTATTTACTTAATAGAGAACCCCAGGGGTGGAATTTCTGTATAACTGAATTCAGATGTTTACATAGTTTCAGAAATATGTCTTTCTCTAACCCTTACTCCTTCTCTTTCCTGAGCTGATGTCAGTTTAGGTGGGCTTTCTGCAAGTGGAGGTAAAAGTGGCCACCAGCAGTTTTATGTTTCTATTCTCTGAGTTGGGAACATCTTCCCAGTTGTTTCAACAAATGTCCCAGGGTTGACTCTTTTTGGTTTAGCTTTGTTCTTAAGTCTCTGAATGAGTCATTGTGTCTCTAATTGGCCAGGCCTCTTTAGGAACATGTAGATCCTAAGGCACATGAACTGAGAATGGGTAAGATGTCCAAAGGAAAACCAAGATGCTGTTGTCTAAAGGAAAGGGCATGGATGTTAGGAAGAAAACAACAACAAGAAATGACCATTACCCTTTCCTATTTTCCTCACTAGATGTTCTGAGGCTTAAATACAATAATATTTGTGAATAGAGACACTATAGTGCTATACAACAAATCTAAGTTGTCCTTTTTATTTTATTTTATGTATACCCAACTATTACTAAGTAGTACAGACTTATCCAAATAAATTATTTATAATTAGTTAACTTCTGCAAGTTCTTTAGGGATAAATGGGTGTCTCCATTCTTGTCCTAAACTGCTCTTAGGCCATGTAAAATAAAGAATAACTTCAAGGGAAGATCAATAATAAGCATTAGTGAGTACCCCATATATATTTATTATCCTCTTTATAGAGTCTTGTTTAAAATGCCCTGGTCAATGAAGTAATAATCATGATTATTCTATCTTGGTATATAATGGTTATGGTCAATTAAGTTACATACAGCTTTAAAACATTGAAATTGATCTTTTGTTTGTTTGTAAGTATGACACCATAAACACAAGAAGCCCTTGTGGGGGACATAGATATTATGTTAGCCCCAAAGTGTAACAGCATCTTCCAAATATTCCTTTTTTCTCTTGGTAACCTATTTGATATTACTTATGAATTGATCTAAACTTTTCTCGAATCTATTTATATTTAAATTGCCTCTAGGGATGAGTTACATACATTTTTTATAGGTCCTATTGATATGTTTTATTTCCTTGGGGGTATATGGTATGTTGACCAAGCATCACTTGCAGAATGTAATAAGACTGCAACTTTATTTATCTTCTGTTTTCTCTTTAAAGCTTGTTCAGTAGGAGTAGCCTTCTGCTCTCTCTGGATAAAAACATGGGCAGATCCCACGGCTTTCTGTTCATTTTAGAGTAATAGATGGCCCTATGTTCACTTTAAGTCACAAACACAGTCTCAATTCAGAAATTAAAATACCTGACCCAAGCAAATAATAAAAACTGAGAATTTAATTTTTTTCACTTTAAAAAAAATTATTTATTTTAATTAGTTTCAAATATACAGTACATTAGTTAGACATCTATATAGTTCATTAAATGATCCACCCAATTTCTCCCTTCCTCCCCTGACCCTCTACCTAGCCAATGTATTAATGCTAACTGCATTCCCTATGCCGTGCTCCCCATCCCCATGACCATCCATCAGCTACTAAACAGAGAGCACTTCTTTAATCCTTCTCCCCATTCTCGCAGCCTCCCAATCTCCATTCCTTCTGTCTGTCACCAAATCGTCCACTATATTTGTGAGTCTGCTTTTGATTAATTTGTTCATATAGTGTTTATCTTTCTCTGTCTGACTTAAATAATTTCTCGGTCCATTATGGCAATATTTTTTTCCAGCCCCTTCTTTTTAGTCTGTGTGTGTCTTTTAATCTAAAGTGAGTCTCTCATAGGCAGCATATGTAGGGTTCTTGTTTTCTAATCCTTTCAGTCACTTCATCCCTTGGTTGGAGCATTTAATTCTTTTCCATTTATTGCTAGGAATGTAGTTGTTACCATCCTTTATTCCTGTTTTTGGTACATGTTTTTTCTTCTTAAAGAAGTCCTTTCAACATTCTCTGTAATAACTGGCTTGGTGGTGATAAATTTCTTTAGCTTATTTTTGTCTGGGAAGCTCTTTGTCTGTCCTTGAACTCTAAATGATAGGATAAAGTATTCTTTGTTGTAGATCCTGGGTCTTCATCACTTTAAATATTTTTTGCCAAGCTCTTCTGTCCTGCAAAGTTTCTTTTGAGAAATCAACTGCCAGCCTATTGGTGCTCCCTTGTAGGTAACTATCTGTTTTTCTCCTGCTGCTTTTTCTTTCTTTGTATTTAACCTTTGGTGTTTTAATTATGATGTGTCTTGGTGTGGGCCTCTTTTGACCCCTGGTTTTTGGGATTTTCTGAGCTTCCTGGGGTTGTATGTCCATTTTCTTCATGAAGTTAGGGAAATTTTCCATCATTATTTCTTCAAACAGCTGTTCAACATCTTGATTTTCTTCAGGTCTGCCGATCAGATGTGTATTCGGGTCCTTAATAGTGTCCCATATGCTTCTTAAATTATTTTTATAGTCTTGGCATCTTTTTTTTTTGCCATTGTGATTGAATGTCCTTGATTTTTCCCATCCTCTAAATAGGTCAGTTGATTTTTTTCTTTATTCACTTTCATTCCTTTGTTTATTTCATTCCATTCTTATCTCAGATGTGTTCTTCATTTCCATTTTTTTTATTTTATAATTTCTATTTACATTTTTATGCTTTTATCTCTTTGTTGAAGTTCTCACAGAATTTATCTACATTTCCCAAAAGTCATTGAGCATCTTTATAGCTAAAGTTTTGAACTCTGCATCTGTTAGATTGACTCCTTTATATCTGGATCTCTGTTCTGTTCTCTTATATGGTTTCTGCTTCTTTGTCTTTTCATTTTTGCTGTCTTTCTGTGTCTATTTCTATGTACTAAATAAAGCTCCTAAGTCTCCTAGTCTTATTAGTGTGAATTTGTGAAGTAGGTGTCCAGTGGCACAGACTTGAGAGACGTTCAGCTGCAGGCCAAATTTAGCCCAAGCCTCTCCCCCTTGGGGGCCTCCTGTTAAGATTCAGCAAGCAATCCACAGATACTGTGCTTATAGTTGTCTCAAAAGGCCACACCAGAAACCTAGGCTAGCTGCCTTCACCAGTGTGAGTCTCAGCAAGAAACACCTGATCCTGGAGGACACACCTGGATGTGGTTTGGGTGGGGCCGTGAGTTGGGGGAGGCGGGGTTTCAAGGAATCCTTTGGATGGGGCGACCTCTGTTATCTAGTTTGATGACATCACACCTATGGCAGCTCTGTGTCTGGCGCACTAGGAGTAGGGAGGGCTCAACAGGGAACAATGGATATCACTGGCACTTCTGTATAGAGCGAGTTTGCCTCGGCCTTCTCTCGGACAATGTCTCCCTGTAAGTCCCTGGTGCCCCCTGCACGCAGCTAAATCTGCCTGGATACTCAGAGTGAGCAGGTCCGTCCCCATGAAAACCTGCTCACAGACACGGCCCCTTTAAGAGGCGTCTGCCACTGCTGATGCCGCTGCCTCAGCCTCCATCTCACTCAGCCGCCAGGGATTGCACAGCCCCACATCCTCAACCCCATCCTACCTTCTGCCATTGAAAGGTGATTTCTTGGATTTCTCCCTAGTTGTATGGCTTGCTTATCAAGATCCCAGGTGTTTTTCCTTGCTATTTGCTCCTTGTTTCTGTCACAACTTTAAATAGTCACCAGAGCGATGTACAGAGCCTCTATCATCTACTCTATTTTTTTCCTTCTCTAGAATTTAATTTAATGCCAATTCTTACCTTTTACACCAGGTAGGGTCTCTACAAAGTTGGCTGTTTGTACTGGGAGAGATAGGCATGATCCTTTCCTTTTTTCCAGCCTAATGTTTCTTCTTTCCCAGCTTGCTGTATTTTTTTTTTTAAACTCTTCTAGGTCCTGGCTTAGTAGGAGAGGGGATCAAGAGAATAGGGCACAATCTTATTCAGTATCTGCAATGATGCACAATACTGATGATCAAATTGGGCAGTACTGTTAGGGTCAAAGTAGTGTGTCTATGTAATGGTGGGCCTTGTTTCCTTATTAAATGACCTGGCTTTGAAAACAACACCAGGAGTAATTTCAAAGGCTTTTCAAAATGCCAGTTTTATTATAATATGCCCACATTTTCTAAAGATGATTTTTTTTTTAACTAAAAAAGTACAATCTTCCTTTCTTTTCCCGGGAAAGACTCCTCCTAAGGCCCGTATAGTAGCTAGCACTGATAGTGATATAAGCCACTCCCTAGTCACTTTCCTGATATGTCAGTTCTCATTTTGGTTTTTGTCACATCAAAGCTTCTACTAAACATGATATTGTGCAGAATAATCTCAAACAGATCTTGATACCTCTGCTTATAGCTTATACTTTAGTTCACTGTGAGCTCTCTGCATCTTAGGCCATATCCTTTCCTCTAACTTCTTTTACAAGAAGGAGGTAGTCCTTGGGAATTTTCCAAACTGCTCAGAAAAGGAGCATCCATAGATTTCTAAGGCAGCATTTGGTGGGGAACTGTCACTACTGTCCCACAGCCTATCAGTTTGAAGATGAGGGGGTTTGGTTCCCAGACCTTTATTAACATTTGTATAGGCATGAAATTAATTCAGAAAGGAAAATTAAATTCTGCTATATGGAATTATGGTACCATCATGCCAAGTTCAACTGACAGTGAAGAGCAGGTGCCCAGATCCTGTTCAGAAGGACTATAATGTATGTGACTCCTTGAGCACAGTGCCTGGCTCACAGATAAATGCTCAAAACATAGTAGCTGCTGTTACAATGATGATATTGATCTATAGAATTAAAATGTCCAGTTGTTTTTTGCCACACTATTCTGGGCATATTTCCTTTAAACATCCCATTAGTTGGTCATATGTTATCTCTCCTTAAGGTAGCCTTGTTGCCTTTCCCCAGGATGACTATGCTCATTCAGAGGAATCTGACCCTGTGTACAGACCCCACAGAGCATACTGCATCCTTCCCAGCCAGCTATGTCAGGGATTCACTGTGGCTGTTCATCAGTCTTTTGAAACACTACCCATTGGCAGTAAAAGGGTTATGCATTTCATTCTACAGTTCCAAATTTTATTCTGGAGTGTCTTTCATTACCAGAGGTTGATTCAGTACCAGAAAGCCACCCATATCTCTTTTGGAACACTGTGTATCTACTGTTTTCTGTTCTAGGACTTTTTAAAGACATATTTCTATTACACGTCTATTTCTATTACATGTTGCAGCCACATAATTGACATATGTATTTGACTCTTGTTATTTTTTCATTTTTCTTCCCCAGAAAGAGTTAATGATGTTTTTATGAATCCTAAATCTTCTTCCTTGACTGAAGTGGAGGGAAGTCCATTTCTCAATCTTTGTAAACTCTCTTCTTCTCCTTCTCCTTCCCCTTCCCCTTCCTCTTCCTCTTCCTCCTCCCCTCCTCCTCCTCATCCTCCTTCTCCTCCAAATGGAGCTTTTACATCTAACTCAGAGCCTCCTCAGTGCTTGGTAATGAGCTTGCTGCCCACAACCCTGCAAGACATGCTTCTCCTTTCCCAGAGTATAGAATGGGAAACTGGGTAGCTCATTGACTAAAAACTATTTTGGCTGATTGCTATAAATGCCAGAGGTTTCTGTGTCTGTTTTGGTTGTCACATCTTGGGAAAATGTTGATTGTTCAATGTACCTAATCATGGGTTTTTACTGATAGGGCAGTATTTCCACTGAGTAGCGATGGCTTGCCAGGAGAGTATATATTCACAAAGCTAATTTTCTATGTCTATGCATTGAAAGATGAATTAGGTATAGAACTGTCACAGATATGCAAGCCTGTATTGAAATTGTATATTCTAATGCATCTTTCAAAACTGTTTCCACTTATATTAATTTCTTTAATTTCCCCAGCCTGCACCTGCTGATCTAGTCAGGCCACTCTCCATTTTGCCCGGAAATATACCATGCTTATTGCTGCTTCTTCGCCCTGACACAGGGTTTTCATTTCACCTACATTGTTCTTCATTTTTCTCTGTGTTTGTGCACATGCCTTCTTAATCTCTGTGACTTTACATATACTGTTCCTTCTGACAGACCACATTTCCTGCCATCTTGAGTTGCTATCCCCACCCAATTTGTCTCAGATATCTTTCATTGCAAGTAACATACTCATTAAACTGGTGTAAGGACAAGGGAGACTTTTGTGGAATAATACATGGACAGGAAGAACATGGGCCATAAAGTACCTCTGAGGGATCTGGGCAGGAAGAGCCATAAGGCTTCCTAAGGAGCCGGAATAAGGACCTGGGGAGCCATTGGAACCAAAGCAATTAATTTCTCTACCTCACTTTCTATATGTGCCACATGATTGCTTGCTCTGAGTCTATATCAGGGTTTCTTAACCTCGTCACAGTTGACATTTTGGGCAAGATAATTCTTATTGCTCCAGGCTGTCCTGGGCACTGTGAGATGATTAGCAGCATCCCTGACCTCTGCCACTAGGTGCCAAAAAAAAAGTGCACCTTGTTCGTAACAACAAAACATGCCTCTGGACATTACCAAATGTCCCTTAGGGGGCCAAATAGCCACTGGTCTACATGGACCTGCTTCCTTGCTCTCTTTTCTCTGGCCTCTATACACATACATGGCAGAGAATGGCTCCCTACCCCTGGCTCACAGCACCTCCCAGCTCCAGTCTGACTCAATAGCTCCATTTCCTAATTCCCAGGTCCAAAGATGTAGAATCTCAAAGTTTGGTTCAGCCACTGGATTGGTTCCTTGGGATTGGGTGTGGATTCTTGGTCTAATGAGCCAAACTAGGAAGATGTAGATTCTGTAGCGCTAACATGGCACAGGCCCCTCCCTCAGGGCTACCCTCCAGTCATTCCGTGGAGCTGAACTCCCCTGTAGCTGAATTTCTCTGTGCACCACAAAGCACCTAATATTTCTAATTTTAACTAGAAAAAATTTCTAAAAATTAGAAGTTTATAAGAACATTACCTTCTTAACCATAGAATATTGAACATTATTAAACAAAAATAAAACCTATGTAACTATGTACAATGCAGTAGTTAAAAGACCAGTCTTTGGAGCCAGACTGTCTCATGTGCTCACTGTGCCTTGGACAGACTAGTTGATCTCTCTTGGTCTCAGTTTACTCATCTAGAGGTAGGAATTTGGATTTTAAGAGATTAATAAAAAGCACTCATTTTCTTCCTGAGTTCAAAACCAATTTAGAGGTAGAAACAGGTATCAAACAGATGAGGATCAAAATGCTACCTTAAATGGTAATAATATTGATAATTAGGAAATGAAGCTTAGAACTACTAGTGAAGTAGGATTATAGTACTTGCCCCATAAAAAAAGACACTTAATGAATTGTAATGCCTTGCATCCCCCAGCCCCCGCCAAACAACCACAGGCCTACTTGCCGGGGCACCTGCCCCTATTTCATTTATAGCATGGAAGAGCTGAGACAGACAAGCACTCTCTAAATAACAGGCAGATTCCAAGTGTGGAAAAAAGGAAGAAAACATAAAAGGGCTGAGGTGAGCCTGTACAGTTGTTACTCCAAAACCCATGAATCAGATAACTGACTCTTCCTCCAGTGGAGAAAAGTGAGGAGATAGAGAAAGGCCAGGGATGCTGATTCTACTGGAGTTCCTGCCACATAGAATCAATGGAAAGGAAGTCTTTGTCTCCAATTGTAGGTAGTACACATGGACATGTCCTGCAGATAAGGAAACTGAGACACTGAGACACTAAGTAAGAGCTTGCAATTAGTAAGTGGCAGAAGAGTCTAAATAGGGTCACTAGATGTGGTAGAGTCAGGACTGAACCAGGCCAGCTAGAACAGACTCTCACTTAGTTCAAGTACAAAGCAATGGGAAATATAAAGGGTAAGATAGATGTGAGAGGGATATAAGCAGAGTGATAAGAGTTGGGCTCCCTTGTTATGAGAGTTGAGGAGGTGTCAAAAGAACTCAAATTGTTCTAGCATGCCTAGCTGGAAAATAGTGAAACCATCCTAGGAGAAAATAGCCAATGCTCTTGTGGACATGTGAGTTTGAGGTACCTTGTAAGTGGTTGGAAATTTGAGTCTGCAACTTGGGAGAAAGATTGACAGCAGAGATGCAGATTTTAGAGATGTTCCTTTAAAGGTGATTGCTGGCTGAAACTAAGAAAGAACTTCAGTATGAACAGCAAAAGAGGAGGTTGGTTTCACAACTGAGTTTTGTATTTTAAATATGCCAAAAGATTTGAATTAGTAACCTTGAGCAACTTGATCTAGTTTAAAGGCAAGTCTGAACACTGGCTTAGGACTTGACCTCATCTTTTAACCATAGCTCTAGTGCAATATAGAGGACAAGCTTACAGGTTACATTGGTGTGCAGGACAGTTTCCATTTACCCCTCCAAGTTCACTCTCTCTTTCATTTGCACCCTGTTCTTTGCTCAGGTGATTAACAATTATGGGCTGTATCAACTGAGTTCACATTGGGTTCTGACTTGATGAGACTTGGAAAGCAGGAAGAGGGTGAGGTTGAGGTATTTATTTCCTTGCTTCTTTTAATGTCAGATCATTGTGGATGGGCAGCTTTCCTTTACCCAAGACTTTCTACAGTATTTCTGTAGGAGATTCCAGTAACTACTCTCTCCTTTTGTCCCTCAGGCCTAGAGGTGGTAATGACTTCCAATTGTTGTTAGCCCAAGGGGATTCTACTGACCTTTGTTAGATTTTATAAACAATGTTCAAACCTTTATAAATAATGTCTTTGTTGAAGTTTCCCCAATTTCCCAGTTCCTACTGGGACCTTGAATAAACACCAAAAAGAATGATAAACCAGAACGAAACTTAGGTTCTCCAAGGCACTAATAAAATATGAAGGCTTCTAATCCAGGGGTGTCAGATCTGGGAGGAAGCAACAGAATTAGGAAAGGGTGTGCAAATCCACAAGTACATGCAGCATTGTCAGTGGACAGAAGAATATCTTACACAGTTATCATGATGTGCCAACAGCAATTAAGGCTTAACTACAATAGGAGGGCACATACAACCCACACGAGGGATACTCCTGGAGCACCAGCTCAGGTGACCAGGGAGATGGCAATACTGGGCCCCACAGGGCACCTACTACATAAGGCCACCTTGCTAAGACTGGGAGACAAAGCAGATCTACCTAATATATAGAAACAAACACAGAGAGGCAGCCAAAATAAGGAGACAAACATGTCCCAAAGGAAAGAACAGAACAAAACTCTAGGAAAAAAAACTAAATGAAATGGAAGCAAGCAATCTACCAGATGCAGAGGTCAAAACACTGGTAATAAGGATGCTCAAGGAACTTATTGAGAACTTCAACAAAGAGATAGTAAACGTTAAAAGGACATAGAAATCATAAAAAAAGAGCCAATCAAAAATGAAAAATAAAATAACTGAAATGAAGAATATACTAGAAAGAAGCAACAGCAGATTAGATTGAATCAGCAATTTGGAAGACAAAGTAGCCAAAAACACCCAATCACAACAGCAAAAAAAAAAAAATTTAAAAAATGAAGATAGTTTAAGGGACCTCTGAGACAACATTAAGCATAACAACATTTGCATAAGGGTACCGGAAGGAGAAGAGAGACAGCAAGAGATTGAGAACCTATTTGCTCCCAACATAGGAGCACCTAAATATATAAGGCAATTATTGATGGACATAATGGGAGAAGTTGATAGTAATATAGTCATAGTATAGGACTTTAACACCCCATTGACATCAATGGATAGATCTTGCAGACAGAAAATCAACAAGGTAAACAGTGGCCTTAAATGATACATTGGATCAAATGGATTTACTTGATATTTTTAGAGCATTTCATATCAGAGCAGAAGACTCTTCATTCTTTTGAAGTGCACATGGACTATTTTTCAGGATAGACCACATGTTGGGCCACAAAAAAGCCTCAATAAATTTAAGAAGATTTAAATCATATGAAGCATCTTCTTAAACTATATCTATGTGAAACTTGAATTCAATTACAAGGAAAAAAACTGAAAAACACACAAAAACATGGAGGCTAAATAACATGAAACTAAACAATGAATGGGTTAACAATGAGAAAAAAGAGAACTCAAAAGCTACATTGAGACAAATGCAAATTAAAACACAAGGACCCAAAATCTATGGGACACAGTGAAAACAGTCCTAAAAAAGAAATTCATAGCATTATAGACCTACCTCAATAAACAAGAAATATCTCAAATAAACAATTAAACCTTACACCTGAAAGAACTAGAAAAAAGAACAACAATGTCCAAAATGAGTAGACAGAAAGGAATAATAATGATCAGAGTGGAAATAAACATAATAGAGTCTAAAAAATATATAAAAAATCAATGAAACCAAGAGCTGGTTCTTTAAAAAGATAAACAAAATTGATAAATCTTTAACCAGTTTCATCAAGAAAAAAAGAGAAGACCCAAATAAATAAAATCACAAATAAAAGAGGAGAAGTGACAACTGACATCACAGACATACAAAGTATTATAAGAAAATACTATGAAAAATTATATGCCAACAAATTAGACAATCTGGAAGAAATGGGTACATTTCTAGAAACATACAATCTTCCAAGACAAAATCAAGAAGAAACAGAAAATCTGAACAGACTGATTACTACTAATGAAATAGAATCAATAATCAAAAAGTTCCCAACAAACAAAAGTCCTGGACCAGATGATTTCACAAGTGAATTTTACCAAACAGTCAAAGAATTAACACTTATCCTTCTCAAACTATTCCAAAAGATTCAAGAAAAGGGAAGGCTGTCAGCCTTCATTTTACAAGTCCACCATTACCCTGATTTCAAAACCAAAGATATTACCAAAAAAAAATACACACACACACACACACACACACATTCAGAAATATTCAGATATATAGATAGATATAGATATAGATATAGATATAGATATCCCTGATGAACATAGATGCAAAAATCCTCAACAAAATATTAGCAAGCCAAATTCAGTGAGACATTGGAAAGATCATTCACCATGATCAGGTGAGATTTATTTCTGGAATGGAAGGTTGATTCAATATCGGCAAATAAATTAATATGATATACCACGTAAACAAAATGAAGGATTACAATTATATGATCATATCAATAAATGACAAAATCCAGTGTCAATTTATGATAAAAATCTCTCAGCAAAGTGAGAATAGAGGGAGCATACCTCTACCTAGTAAAGGTCATATAAGACAAATCTACATCTAACATCATATTCAATGGTGAAAAGCTAAAAGCCTTTTCCTTAAGATTAGGAAGAAGACAAAGATATCTATTTTCACCACTTTTATTCAACACAGTATTTGAAGTCCTAGCTACAGCAATCAGACAAGAAAAAGAAATAAAATCATCCAAATTGGAAAGGACGAAGTAAAACTGTCATTATTTGCAGATGACATGATACTATATAGAGAGAACCCAGAGATTCCATCAAAGAAACTATTAAAACTGATAAAAGAATTCAGTAAAATAGCAAGATAATATTCAGAAATTGGTTGCATTTTTATGTACCAATAACAAATTATCAGAAAGAGAAATTAAAAAAACAGTTTCCATTTAAAATTGCAATTAAAAAAAGCTTAGAAATAAATTTAACCAAAGAGGTAAAAGGCCTATACTCAAAAATTATAAATCATCGAAGAAAGAAAGTGAAGAAGATACAAATAAATGAAGGCGTATACTGTGCTCATGAATAGAAAGAATTAACATTGTTAAAATGTTCATACTACCCAAAGCAATCAATAGAGTTAACGCAATTCCTATCAAAATACCATTTTTGGCATTTTTCACAGAACTAGAACAAATAATCTTAAAATTTATCTGGAACCACAAAAACCCTGAATAGCCACAGAATCTTAAGAAGAACAAAGTTGAAGGTACTATAATTCCTGATATCAAACTATACTATAAGGCTATCGTAATCAAAACATCATGGTATTGGCAAAAATAAAAACAAAAAACATGATCAATGGAACAGAATAGAGAGCCCAGAAATAAACCCACACCAATGTGGTCAATTAATCTATGACAAAGGAGGCAAGAATATACAATGTGGTAAAGACTGTCTATTCAATAAGTGGTATTGGGGAAAACTGGACAGATGCATGCAAAAAAAAAATGAAACTAGACCGCTTTCTAGCACCATATACAAGAAGAAACTCAAAATGGATTAAAGGCTTTAATATAAGACTCCAAACCATAAAATTCTAGAAGAAATCATAAACAGTAAACTCTCTGACATAGCTTTTAGCAATACTTTTTCAGATATATCTCCACGGGCAAAGGAAACATAAGGAAAAATAAGCAAATGGGACCACATCAAACTAAAGAAATTTTGCACAGCAAAGGAAACCATAAAAAAAAAGAGAAAAGACAATTTACTGAATGGGAGAAGATATTTGCCAAAAATACATTCAATAAAGGGGTTAATATCCAAAACTTATAAAAAACTCACACAACTCAAAACCAAAAAGCTAACAATTCAATTAAAAAATGGGCAGAGAACCCAAATAGACATTTTTCCAAAGAAGACATACAGATGGCCAATAGACATATGAAAAGATCCTCATCACTAATCATCAATAATTGCAAATTAAAACTACAATGGATTATCACCTCACACCTGTCTATCATCAGTAAATTCACAAACAATAAGTGCTGGCAAAGATTTGGAGAAAGGGAACCCTTGTACCCTGTTGGTGGGATTGAAAATTGGTGCAGCTGCTACAGAAAATGGTATGGAGGTTCCTCAAAAAATTAAAAATAGAATTACCTATGACTCAGAAATTCTACTTCTGAGTATTTGTCTAAGGAAATGCAAAACACTAATTTGAAATATATATGCTTCTCTATGGTCTTTCAAGTGTTACTTACTATAGCCAAAATATGGAAGTAATCTAAGTGCCCATAAATAGATGATTGTGTAAAGAAGAAATGGTGCATATATAAGATGAAATACTACTGAGCCACAAAAAAGAGTGAAATCTTACCATTTATGACAACATGGATGGACCTAGAGGGTATTATGGTAAGTAAAATAAATCAGAGAAAGACAAATACCATATGATCTCACTTACATGTGGAATCTAAAGAACAAAATAAACAACCAAATAGGAACAGACTTATAGATACAGAGAACAAACTGATGATTGCCAGATGGGAGGAGGGTTGGGGGGCTTGGTCAAAAAGTTGAAAGAACTAATTGGTTGAAGTACACATTGATACCTATAAAAGAGTCACAAGCTTGTAAAGTACAGCATAAGGAATATAGTCAATAATTACAATAATATTGTAATAACTATATGTGGTGCCAGGTGGGTACTAGACTAATCAGGGGGAACACTCATTAATTACATAAATGTCTAACCACTATACTATACACCTGAAATTAATAAAAAAATAATATTGAATGTCAACTATAATTGGAAAAAAAAAAAGCTAGAAACAACTCCCAAGGCTTTTGTTGTTAGAAGTTCACCAAACTTTTTCTTAGGTCCAAAGCTAGAAAGAGATAGAATGAATTGGTTCAGTCCTATTTCAGAGATCAGAATAGAGACATAGATGACCACCCACATCTTGAAATAATTGTTGTAAAATTATTTCTAACTTTTTCATTTCCAGGAAGAAATTCAGGTCCTCGGTCTTGCAGAAAAGCATATACCACATTCTCAGCCTTGGCAACACCTTGTCCTTTGTGTGACCTGCTGTGGCTCAAGCAGTGAACAGTGTCTACAGAACACAAAAATAAACATCTCTAAGGGCCTGTGGAATTTGATGGCCTGTGCAGTGTGGCGCAGACAGTGGGCCGCGTGCCAGGCTCTGTAGGTGAACCCTCCGACAGTCCTCGCTCATTTGTAGTCACTCTGCAAAAGCAAGGATAGAGGGCCAAACTGGCTGTGAAGTTCTGTTTCCAGGTTCGGCCCAGTCTGGGATCAGGGCCTGGCCACTGCTGCGGTGTACCTAATGAGACTTACTCACTTAGGGCTTTGTTCCCCAGATTCCGAGAGGCTTGTTGATCTGGTTTGACTGTGGACAAAGAAAAAAAAAACAAAGAAAGGCTGGGTAATTTCTTCTCCCAATTCCTTAAGTTTCCTGTACCCCTTTCCCATGTGATTTGGAAAAATATCTGAACTGGAGAATAGAGGGTGTTCGTTCCTTCACTAAACGTTTATTGAGTGCCTGTTCTCTTCTAGGTACTCTCCTAGGCATGGGGGACAGTGTGGTGACTGGCAGCATCACAGGTGCCCTGCTCTGAGGCAGCATCCACTCTGAGTGCTGGTGGGTACTCTTCTGCCTGCACTCTCAAACACCAATTCTCTTCAATACTCCGTGATGCGTGGGGTTAACTTGAAATATTTGACTCATTGCTCCTCCCATTTCAAGAATATGGCGGGTAGTAGTGATTACAGAGTGAGGAAAATGCTGTGGTATAGACAGACAGTACTGTTCTTCAATAAAAGGCTCTTGTTGACTAACAAAAAGATTCTGTGAAATGCATCTCAGACTCCATTTCTCCTCTGCAGCTGAGAAGCCTCTGACATAACAGAATAATAATTCCATATGCTGTAAAAGTGCAAAATTAGAATTAAAATTCTGCAAGGCCACTGAATTAGATGCAAACATGTATTCATTGAACCACAGACATATTTTGAGCACCAGCTTTATACTGGACATTGTGCTAGGCACTGAGATCCTTGACTGCATGTTATTTTTTTTTCCCAAAGGGAATACAGCTTAGGCCTATCACTTCTTTTACATGTACTTCCAACTAAGAGAGGAAAGAACTCTATTACTGCAGAGAAGGGTGACTAGGGGCGAGCTCCTGGCTATGAACCGTACTGTCAACAAACTATTAGACTCAAAAGTAAGCATTTTTCTGATGTTGCCTGGAATCGGCAGCTCTGTAGATAAGGAGCTGACAGGGTGGGAAAGAATCTTGCTTTTACTCCCTTTGCCTCTTATGTGAATAAACAAGCGACATCTTTTTCTTTCTGTAGACCAAATACTATGTAAATCATGCAGCTATTTATTCTAGGTCTTAGGTAAAATATTCCTGTCCCCAGTCTCACGCACAATGTAGAAGCTTTGGCAACTTCATTAGCAAAGGTCAGTGTTTCAGTTTAGTGCCCAAAGGTCCCTGACAAACATCCAAAAATTTCTGGTTGAAGTCAGTAATTATTTACTTCCCTGTTGTTACCAGGATCTGTTTAAAACTAAGCAGAGAGAAGCCGATAGTTAAAAAATAAAAAGTTAACCGCAAGTCTTTTTTTACCTAAGAATAATTTTTTTATAGTACATGTGTAATGTCATTGAGCAACAAAAATAAATAAATCTGTAAACATTAGAAGGCATTCCCAATACCCAGGGACTCCAAAAGGAAATAACAGTTGGATCCCTGGGTCAGAGGCTGTGCACATCCAAGCAGAGAGACAAGGGGTTTCTTTAACTTCCCTCCCATGTTCAGTCCTTTTCAGAGCTTGAGTTTGCCCCCAGGATAGAAGTCTGCGAGGCTACCTGTTGCAACACTTTGCTCCATTGCTGTAAAGGCTGTTAGGAAAGTATTGGAATTCTCCCACAGCATATTTGGAAGACTATCCTCCAGTACAGATGGTGTCTGCTGGGATTCCCATCTACAGACCAGGATTTTAAATGGGGTCTTGAGTCCTGGGTTAGGGTAAACCAGATATTCAATCCTTGGGAAGAGAAAGGAATAAAATTTTCAGTAACTGGTAAGCAAGATATCTTTCTCTTTTGTAAATGTGGTTACATTTGACCACAACATTTAGCAGGTATATCTATGCCAGGCACTGTTCTAAGTGCTAAAGATCCCAGATGAAACATAATAGTAATGACTTCCCCCATGACAGAGCTTAGAAGCCAGTGGAGAGCAACAGGATGAAGTGATTAAGAGCACAAGCTTTGAAATCAGGCCGAGGTTGAATCTTGGATAGTTAGAGCATTCCTTACTTTATCTGTAAAATAGAAATCACAATACTACCTTCACTGTTGGGATGATGGCAAAATGAGATAACATAGTTATAATAGTGAATTCAGAGCCTGATGGATCAAACACCTCCGAATAATAACTTGTTACTGTTACTATTTTGGGGCTTACTCTCTGGCCCAGGAATCAAAGACTTGAGCTCTAAGTACTGGCTGGTACCTCTGTGATAAGAATGCTTTGCTTCTCTGTGTTTTAGAGAGAAGCTGATTATGTTAAATTCTTTTCATTTTCTAGTTGTAATGGCTGATTTTCTTGCTTTATGTCCGAAGATTAGAAATCTCTGATGAATATAAATTGCTTCTCATGTTTTTAAGTTGAATTACCATTTTAAACTATTAACTTATTTATGATTTTAATTAATTTTTTATGACTCAGTGACGTTCTTTCTGGTGAAGGCAGAATTAATTTTATTCATTTATTGGACACTGATAGAGCTTTTGCTCTTACCGAGCAGTGTGTATGTTGGGGTTTGAGGGTGGTGGAGAAAATTGGGGCAAGATACAAGGATGTCTTAAGTGAGTTTCTGTTCTGTGGAATTAAATAATCTAGTGGTAGAAGAGACAGATAAATAAATAACAAAAGTGTATTTGGTAAGTGCTAGGAGAGGCATGTACAGAAAGCTGTTGAGTCTATAAAAGAGAGATAATTATTTAGAGGGATGGGGATGGGGTGGAGGCAGTTAAAGCAGAAATGATAGATAAGGGGAAGTGGAGAAGGAAGGAATTTGAAGGTAAAAGAAATAGCATGTAAAAAGACAATAAAGCTTAGGTTTTTTTCCAGTAACTTGCAAGAAATGTATAGGTGGGATAGGTGGGAGTGGATTGGGCTGGGAGTGAGGCTTATATTTGGCTAAAGAGATGTTCATATATATGGGCTGAACATGGAACCAGACAGTTCTTAACCAAACAGATTGTGACTGAGGACACTTATTTCCATGATCAAAAATAGTATCACTGTTTTCCTTTTGTTTTTGCAGAGACAGGAGTGGAGTATCTAAATAAAAGAGCTTCAAATAGGACAGGCTAAGAGCTACAAATGGAGTATCCTGCAAGAGTACCTCCCATGCAGAAGCAGTAGTAGAGTCCATTTGGAAATCTCCACTCAGTAGTAATAGAGTTGAAACTTGCTCATATAACAATACAGATGTGAAAAAAAAAATATATATATATATAGTTTCCTTGTTGCTAGAATAAATATAAACCACTCTGCAAGCTTCTATGCAGGCAAAAATGAGGAGTTCATTTTACTTTTTATGTCATAAGAAACCTTTGCCTATCCCCAAATTAGAAGTATTTTCTCCTACATTTTCTTTTATATATTTTATAGTTTTTGCTTTCATGTTTAGAAGTTATTTATTTGTTAGGTTTTGTAAATGGTGTAAGACTCAAGGTTCATTTTTTTTCATAAAAATAAATGTGTAGATCTATTTCTAGACTATTCTGTTTCACTGATCTAATATGTTAATATCACACTTTCTTCATTACTTTGTTTTTAGAGTAAGTCTTGAAATCAGTATGTCTTCAACTTTTGTTTCTTCTATTTAAAATTATTCTGGTTTTTCTAAGTTCTTTGCATTTCCATATGAATTTTAGAATCTTGTCAATTCCTATTTTTAAAAAAAAGACTGCTGGAATTTTTTACTGGGATTTCATTGAAACTATCAATCAACTTGGGTTAATATGACATCTTCTGTGTCTTTCATGGAATGAACATGGTCTCTCTTTCTCTTTTCTCTCTCTCTCTTTCTCTTTTCCTTTTTTATAAATTTCAACACTGTTTTATAGTTTTTAGTATACAGATAATATTGTGTTAAATTTATTCCTAGGCATTTCATGATTTTTGATGCTATTATAAAGTGGTATTTTAATATTTCAGTTTCTAATTGTTCACCACTGATATGCAGAAATACAATTGATTATAAAAGAAAAAATAATAAATTCCAGTTCATCGAGACGAATAGCTTCCACTCTTCAAAATACCCCGTTAAGAAATGAATGGACAAGCCACACAATGGGAGAAAATGTTTGCAGTACATATGCCTATAAAAGACTTGTATCTAGAATAATCAAAGAGTTCTTATATCTCAATAACAAGACAAATAACCCAATAAAAATAGATATGGTACTTGAATATATACTTCACAAAATAAGACATATGAATAGTTAATAATTACAGTCGTTGGGGAAGTGAAAATTAAAAGTACAATGAGAATCTTTTATAGACTAGAGTAACTGGAACTCTAAAATGTTACTAGTACTGTCGTACAGCCATCTTGAAAAATTTGTCAGTTTCTTCTAGAGTTCAATGAACACTTACAGTATGACTCAGAAAATTCATTTTTAGATATTTACTCAAGAGAATGAAAACACATATTCACAAAAAGACTTGCACACAGATATTCACAGAAGCTTTATTCATAATGGTCTAAAACTGGAAACAATCCTAAATTTCATCGAGAGATGAATATGTAAATAAATGGTAGTATATCCATAACACAGATTACTATTTAGCAATAAAAAGAAAGCAACTACAGATGGACACAATAACCTGGATGAATCTCAAAACATAATAAATGAAAGAAGTCAGAGGCAAAATAGTCCATATTGTATGATTCCATTTTCATGGGATTCTGGACAGATAAAACTAATCTACATCAACAGAGAGCAGATCATTGGTAGTGAGGTGCTGTGGTTAGTGGAGATTGACTACAAAGGAGCATGAGGGAATGTTTGGAGAGATGAAAATGTTCTATATCTTGGTTATAGTAGTTGTAGTTATATGAGTATATGTATTTGTTAAAAGTCATTAAAATATAGACAAAAATAGGTGTGCTTTATTATATTAAATTATACATCAATCTAAAAAAAATTTCTAGCAGTTTCTTCAAGTTTAATATGTACTCTCTTTCACCTTAACTCAGTTCTTTCTGGATCAATATTCAGCCAAATCCAAGATTAATTTCCATATAAGTGTTGTTTTGTGTTTATTCCTCTTTCTCCTTTATAATTGTCTGACTTGGGAGAGAAGCGTGTGTCTTCGTGGTAATGGTGAAGGAATTGATTAGCATACACATCCCTGAGTTCTCATTGGCTTAAGCAAGGTTTTCTCCAGTATTGGGCACTGTGCATTCTGCTGGTGAAACTTATCTTGCTGGTCTCTTGGTGTTGGCTTCTGTCCTCATTGTGTACCATGCAAACATGTCTGCTGCTGGTGGAACTTATGGTTTATATTTTCTGTATGGCCGGGACCTGGGGAAATTCCCTCCCTTTCTTGTTGTGGTTCTTCTCGAGGATTAGCCATGATTTCCATCTGGCTCAAGATATTTGCTGTGGAATCACTTTCTCCTTTCTCCCTGTCTCTCATCTCTTGGCTGTCTTCTACATCTCCACTGAGAACATGGGAGAGCCTTTGGACCACTGCTATGTTACATGGGAGGTGAGGGACAGTCAGTGGGCGGTGTCCTTGGCTTTCTCTTTGCCTAGACACATCACAGGTCAAGGGCATCCAGTGAAGCAATGTTTTCCAACAGTTATCCATGGGAAACAAAACACAGGCCTCCTTATTGCAGCTTCCCCCTCAACTATGCAGGTTCCTATTGCTTCTCTGTACCACACACCTACCACTGGTCAAGCCTCAAAGGAGTGGGAGATGTGGTCCCTGAGAAACTTGGCAGGGGGGGCTCTTCCTTTAAAAAGTCCTTTCCCTTTTCTCTCTAGGTAGGCTTCTACTATCTTTCCTGTATGATGGGAACTTCCCCTACAACACAATCCTATATGACTCCTTACTTATGGATGGATTTACTTTGGATGAGATCTCTCTTTTTATTCCCTGAAGCAATAAACTTTTTGGCCTAGCCTTACTGATAGCAGAGGCCATTGAGAGAAACTTGCTTACTGACAATGAGCAATAAACACACCAAGAGATGTTTCAAAAATATTATCTGTACTACAGGAATATTTTAGAAATAACTACAAAAGAGAGACTGGCAAATTTCATGATTCCTAAGTAAAAACAAAGAGACTTTCAAAGAGGTATTAGGTAATAAAAAGTAAAATCAGTCAAAGTTTACTGAGTGTGCCTGGTCTACCAGGTAACTTACATTTAGAGGAATAGATACTTAATAATCAGTCACTGCCTCAAGAATAGGTGTCAGCAATTCAATTCCCTGGTTTTATAGATTAGGAAGTAATGGCAGAGAGGAAGTGATTCGTACAGGGTCATCCATCTAAGAGTGTTACTTTGACCCAGTGGTCTTGATTCCCACTCTTAGTATCTTTCTGCCACACACCTTTATCTCTTTTGTGGCTACAAACAAATTTATGAAGTCAGGGTTCTGCTAAAGTTTTAGGCACTGGAAATAGATGAGGTTGAGAAAGGAAAAAACAGTGGAAAGGCAGTGTTGGGAGCCTACCAAAACAAGCAATGCCAGGACCACCATTGCCTTTTCCCTGGCTGCATACTGATTGTAGGAAATGTATAGGTTTTCTACTGATGGGATTGCAATGTGAAAGATTTGCCCCACAAATGGAGTGCTTTACTGGAAAGGTATTGACTATTTACAGGAATTCTTTGCAAATGATTAGATTTTTGAAGGCAAGAAGGACATAATGAAATTGAGGATATATCCCAACTTGTATTGCTAAGGAGAACATTATAGTCTTAGAAGAACATTATCATATAGCGCCTCTTTTGATTCAAAATAAGCCTTCCGAAACAAAATTCAATTATATTTTAGCAATTGGACGTTCAAATCAAATAAGTTGGAGGCTAATTAGGAAAATGAAGAATTGCATGATTGTAACATACTTGCTTTGTTTGTCATTTTAAGTATACTATCAACTTAATGAAAGACTTTTCCAATATATTTGTGTAATACCAGATGGGTTAATTGTTCACAAGAACTCTGAGGCTGTCATTCTAGGGTAACTGCAGGCTGCTGCAAGGTCTCTAGGAAATGAGATTAGCCTCTCTAACCTGTGCATTTCTTCTGAATACATATAAATCTACTCAATTTAATATAAATCTAATAAGCCACTGAGCTACTGACTGGTACTGGTCCGTGGCCTATTAGGACCCAGACCGCACAGCAGGAAGTGAGTGGCAGGCAAACAAGCAAAGCTTCATCTGTATTTGCAATTGCTCCCCAGCACTAACTTCACTGCCTCAGCTCCACCTCAAATCATTAGGCATTATATTCTCATAGAAGTGCTCATCCCTGGTGCCAAAAAGTTTGGGGACTGCTGTGTTAAGTGACCTGCTCTGAAAGAAATTCGTAGGAGTTGTTTTGTAAGCAGTTATGCCCAGTATTCGTGGGCTTCCCTTTCTTCTTTTTGTCGTGGCCACTCATAGGAATGGGTGCTTGAGCTTTATCATTAGCTGGATGGCTTCTTGACAGAAATGCCCAATAACAATTTTGAAATCTGGAAGGCAAATGGGGAAGTACACTGATTGACCAGAATCGCTAGTCTCCACTGAGATTTAGATACAGCGATATCAGTCGGGTCCTTTCACTTTTCTGAGCTTTAGCTTCCTTATCATGAAAGGGAAGATAGTGCTCGTCTCTGAAGCTTGTGAGGCTCCAGGACAACTATTCATAAGGAATTATTAATAATACTATTGCATACCAATGCTTTCGGAGAATTTGGTTTTCCCCACCCTGGGATCCTGTAGTTTTACCTAGGTTGACTATAACTTATAACAGACCTTTGTTCATTATGCTGTTACCACAGTCATACTTGGGAGTGTTATTTATATTTCTTTATTTGAACTTATGCCATTGTATTTTTTTGACAGATCCTCACAAACTGGTTCTTAACTTATAAAATGTGGGAATGCCAAAGAGAGGTCACTCAGCTAAAACAAATGAAAATGGAATCACCTGGGGATAGCAGAGGTAGAATAAAATTTAATGACACTCAAAATTTTGTAAAGAAAAAGAACATTGTATTTTGCCAAAAGCTTTGACCTACAATGTGTCCTCTATGGAATAGTCACTTACTTTTCATTGTGCAGTATCAATTAATGATATGGCTATTTTTAGTCCTTGAGAAACTATACAAAGGAGATTTTTGTGCTCGTATTTACACCACAGGAGTAGACCTGAAATAGCTACTTAAGAAAATAATATATAAAAATAGGACTGAACACTATTTTTTAAATGCTTTATAACTTAATTATACCAGCCCAGTTACATTCCTTTTTGCATATTTTTTCTATTCTTTGTGAGTTACAAGTATACAACTTTTACATAAGTTTTACATAGCTTCTTTTAAAGATACACACAATTTTAGAAATTTTTTTGCCTTAACATTGCATCATAAATGTTTTTTTATATCACAATATATTATCTTCTTGTTTATAATTTTAAAGGGTTGTACATTCTATTTGTTTAATGTATCATAACTTTTTAAACACCAGTTGTCAAATACTTAGGTTGTTTCTGTTTTATATATTATTTATAGTGTAGCTATTTTTTTTTGCATCTAGTGTTGAATTTTACTTAAATTGTTTCCTTAGGATAATTTCTCAGAAAAGAGATTACTGTTCAAAAAATATGAATAACATTCAATTCTTGATCCATTGCATAATATTGCTTTCCAAAGGGCTGTTGCACAGTGCTGCCTATTTCAGCATATTTTAATAGCATTGGGCAGCACCAAGAGAGGATGGTTTCATACTGGATATTTATGGGTAGGTGGATTTAGAGTCTTAAGTTGGAAAATAGCTTAATCATGTGGGTTATTTTAATGGAAAATGTAAAAATGCAAGGCCTAGTTATCTAAGCTTTGGCTTTTTTACTTGTATAGACACTTGACATCTACTTGTTTCTAATTGGTGAGTTATTCCATTGTGCGTGTTTTTATGCAGGTGTAGGTAGAATCTTGTATGTTAGTCCTGTTGAAATTGTGAGAGAGAGAGTGCTAGATATAAAGCATACCATAAACATAAATTACATGTGGCTATGTAAGAAACTTTGAGAGCAGCATGGTATAGGCAGAAGTTGAAAACCTTATTGCTTCCAGGGGCCCAGTAGGTGTTGTCCATGGGTGAAATAGCATAGGGCTAGACAATACAGGATGTCAGAGACAGGACAAAGTGAGGAGGAGTAAGGCCTTGGCTACCACAAAGGAATATCAGCCCAGGATCTTTAGTGCTTTCAGTTTTTCAAGAGAATTTGAAATTCTGAATTTTTAGGTATCTTAGTTAATTTGGGTTGCTATAACAAAACTACCAAAGACTGGGTGGCTTGGACAACAAACATTTATTTCTCACCATTCTAGGAAGTCTAAGGTCAAAGGCACTAGCAGATTTGGTCTCTAGTTCCCTGACAGCTGTCTTTTGGCTGTGTTCTAATATGGCAGAAGGGTCAAGAGAGCTCTCTAAGGTCTCTTTATAAGGACACTAACCAACTTCCAAAGGCCTCACTTCCAAATACCATCAACTAGGGATGAAGTTTCAACATATGAATTTAGGGGGAATATTAACATTTAGTCTATAGCATTAGGTAAATTCCATATTTACATGTGGCATCTAATGTAAACATTTGAAAACACTGTAGGTCTAACAGAAATATCCTGAAGTTAGATTTGTTCATCGCTATCAGTTTGTGACTACTCTCATCTGACCCTAGCTCTAATCCTGTGAAGTTAACAGAGAGAGTATTTTATTTTTTTGTACAAACAAAGAAACTGAAGCTCAGAAATTATTGTTCAACAGTTTATTGCCCACCCATCCCACAGGATGTAAGCTTCATGAAGGCAGAGTTATTGTCTATTTTCTTCACTTCTCTAAGCCTTGCTCCTAGAAGTTTCTGGTGCACAGTGGACACACAATAGAAATGTATTGAATTAATGAGTGATGAGTAAATGAAAAGAGAGGTTATGTCACATGGCAAATAATACCTATGTTTTTATAACTGATAATCCTCATGTTTTATCTCATTTTAGACCATACAACATTCTGTAAGAATAATATTACCCCTTTTTTATGGATGAGTAAACTGAGGCTCAGAGAAGTAAAGTATGTTTTCTGAGTTCATATAACTCCTAAGATGGAGAGTCAGGACCAGGATCCAGAACTCTGAGAATAGTTCTTTTTCCTATTCTAAACTGCTACTCCACCTCCAGAGTCATAAATGCTGATTGTCTTCCACTCTGTCCTTCCAAATAGGACATTTCCTAAGAACAGGGGTCTGTACCCTTTCTTTGAAAAAGGACAGATAGTAAGCATGTTAGGCATTGCTAGCCATATGTTCTCTATCTCAACTACTCAATTGCCATTGTACTTGAAAGCAAAGACAAAATGGAAATAAATGAGTTTGGTTGTGTTTTAGTACAACTTTATTTACTAAAAGAGGCAACAGGCCAAATTTTTCTCAAGGTGGGTAGTTCCCTGACCCCTGCCCAATAAGACAGACAAATTGCCTTATTAGAAAGGTGCCAAGCTAGCCAAGCCGCTGGCTCACTGTATAGATGTTTAAATTCTTTCTTAGTTCTTTGGCTTTACTTCATATGTCATATGAATGTTTACTGTATACATATTAAATATTACTCTGAGGTTGCAGTGGTGTGCTAGTAAATGTTTAACTGGTGTTCTCAAAGGATATAAAAAGATTTATGTGTAGTTTGCCAATGTATGATTTCTGTATAACAGTCATTCCCACTATGGCCAATTTCAAGCCATCCATAGGGAGTCATTGAACATGGCATGGACGTTAGATAGGGTGGAAGCTGGCACATCACTCTCTGAAGGTATACATCACTCTCTGAAGGCATACATCCATTTGGATTCTTTCAGTAGGCACAATAGAAATCTCAGCTAGTTCCAACAATAAGTAAAATGTAATATGTTACCTAACAGGCTAGATAGGCTGGCTCCAGAATTGGTTAATTCAGTGGCTCAGGGACATCATTGAGGTCCCAGGTTCTTTTTATCTTTCTGCTGTGCCGTCCTTGGCTTATTGACTGAGTCCTCAGGCTTCCTTCACGGTTAGGAGGTGATTGCCATAGTTTCAGGTGTCCTATCCAGGTTCAAAATGTCTGAAGAAAGAAGAGGGAGTATCTTTCCTGTGTGTTTCTTAAAAGCAAGGAAACCTTTCCCAGAGGACTTCCCCCCATAGCTCATTGGCTAGAACTACTTCACATCATATCCCTAAATTCTGACGACAAAGGAAAGGGAAACCAATAAAAAGCCATTCCTCGAAATAATGGATTGGGCCAGACTTCCCTGAAGCAAATGGCTGCTGTAAAGAGAATGGATAGAGTAGATACCTGAATAAAACCAAGATTATGGTAGAAAAGAAGAAGGGATGAACTATGGATTTGGGATAGGCAACCAGCCTATCTGCTATAGTGGCTGAGTCTTCTAAGGCAAAAATACAAGTATGATGGATCTTTTAAATTAGTTTACCTTGAATGTTTAATTTTGGTGAAGAAAATATTTGACTATTAAAAGTATTTCCCTATGACATGAAGTTAAGTTTGGGAGGGACTGATCTTGAAGCTCCAGAGTATTAGAGATTCTTTTTCATTTTACACCTCCAGCACCCAGTCTTCCTAGGTGGTCTCCCATCCAAGTATTAACCAGGCCCGACCCTGCTTAGCTTCCAAAACAGAAGGGATCAGGTGTGTTCAGGGTGGTATGGCCATAGACTGGAGATTGAAATCAGGGATAATTCCATGTCTGAACAAGTCAGAAACCTACAGGCATGTTTTAGGGAAATACTAATGGTACCATTTAAAGAACACATTTCTAGCTGTGTCAGGCTGCAATTAATGTCATTCTACTGGTGTCCCATCAGCAAGAATTATATGCATATAATTAGACAAAAATGTATAGGAATTTCTGCCAAGGTATAAGGAAATGCAGTGGAAGCAGTGTAGGGCATTGGTTAGGACATGTGGCCTTGCAGTCAGGCAAAAGTTCATGTCTTATTTCTGTTACTAGGTAATGTTAATAATAATCAGGCAAATTACTTCATCTCTCTAGACTGAGTTTCTATATCTGTAAAACAAGGATACTAATGTCTGCCTTCTATGTTTGCATAATAGTTAGCTAAGATACTGTCTACAATGCTGCTTAATAGCAGTGTGGCCTATGGCAAGTGCTCTCTAAAAGGGAGCCCTGCAATATTTTCACTCAGCCTGCATACTAGTGTTTTGGCTATTACTCAGTACTTGGGCCTGTGATTAGCAATATTATAATTTCAAATAATACTTTTCATTTTCTCGAAATCAATAGGCTTACTATTTTTTACAAGACTGCTCTTCTGATATTTTGATAGATTTATGCTCTAATTCATTCCATTTTTGTCAGTCTTCCCACATTCATGGGATGGCTAATAATATGAAGAGGGAGACCCAAGTCTTGACAGTGAGCAAACCTAAGTAGTCTATGTGGAATCACTACTGAATCTCCAATTACCTAAAATAGTGCCTAACACATATTAAACACTTAATAAGTTTTGGTAGTTGAATGAATTAATGTTGCTAATGTTTTTTCCCCAAGTTCATGGTTTACCTTTTGGTTTTATTTATTACATGTTTTAATGTATAGGGATGTTAAATTTGACAAATGTTTTTTCCCCAAGTTCATGGTTTACCTTTTGGTTTTATTTATTACATGTTTTAATGTATAGGGATGTTGATGACAAATCAACAAAATTTCCCTTGGTTTGTTATATTATTTTACATTTCAGGGAGTCCTTCTCCTCTCTAGAGATCTGATAAATATTTGTCTATATTTTCACTAGATTGTTAATGATTTCTTTTTTCATATTTAACTCTGATCTGTCTATAAGGTCAAGAGCTGAAGGTAGAGCTGCAACATGATGTAGGGAGTAATCCTTTATTCTCTACAAATCTTTTCTTCCTTCTTTAGTTATATTGAATTATTATATACTACTTTTCTGTTTCATTTATTTGTTTTTCTCTTCTTGCTTCAATTGCATACTTTAAAAATTATAGCATTCTTAGTCAAAAATGCCAAAGAAGTTACTGTTAGGCTCATTCAGTATAATAATTAGGACACAATCTAAACTGTTATAACAGAGCAACTCCAAAATAGAGGCTCAAGCAAAACCAAAGCTTAGTCAGTCTTTCCTGTAGCTCTGAGAGGCGTGTGAAGTCCAGGCCTGGAGAGGCAGCCCTTCTCCGAGGAGTCTTTGGGGACAGGGCTTCCTCTGGCCCGTAGTTCTGCCAGCCCCTAGGGCCATGTCCTGTTCTGTGTGGTTGAAATCGTCTCATTTCCACATCCGTGTTCCAGTCTGTGGGGGTGGTAGAAGTCTTGGGAAAATGACTTTGCTTTTGACCTGCTGAATCAGAAATGGCACTTACTACTTTTTCCCTTTCACCAAAGGGAAAGCATCCCTTTCACCAAAGGGAAAGCATGCCTTTAACCAAATTAAACCACATTGCCACATCTACCTTCTAGAAAGACCAGGGTAAATGGTATCAAACTGGGTGCATGTAGATGTGGCTAAAATTTTATGTTATTAAAAAAGAAGGAAGATGAGTACAAAGGATAACTAATGGTCTTCATAGGTACAAATTATCATATTCAATAGAAATGTATTAATCATTTTATCCATGTGAAAAATCAACCTTTGGATATGGCAATAAAATACAAATATGTCCTGATTTTTTGTTTTAGATGGCCAGTAACCCATGCGCCAGGTAGCATTCTGTGCTAATCCTTGAATGCCAACAGGAAGTCACTGGAAAGCAAACTCTTCCAAGATTAAAACTGGGCTGCTGGTAAAGAGGACAAAAGAATCAAGACCATGGCAAAAATAAATAGTGCTCGGTCCACCTCCCCTCCAGATGGAGGCTGGGGATGGATGATTGTGGCTGGCTGTTTCCTTGTCACCATCTGTACCCGGGCAGTAACCAGGTAGGTGGGATTTTTTTCTTGATTTATTGTGATGATCTGGCTTGTCTTTTTCTTTTTATTTAACTCTGCTCCTTCTGTTTCTGAATCATTGTGAAAATATATGTGTATATGTATGGTGTGTGTGTGTGTGTGTGTGTGTGTGTGTGTGTGTGTGTGTGTGTGTGTTTCCTTTGACTGGATGTCTTCTTTGTAAAGAATGTGATTTTTTCTGACACTTAAAAGTCCTGGATCATGGTTTCTTCTCCAATATCTGACACATAAACCTGAAGTGTTAGGACAGTTTTAGACTAAATATTGTGGCTACTTCAGCCATTTGTTTTTGTAAGCAGTTCATCCCAGAAAGAAAAAATCATATCAGGTCAAAATAGTCCTTGAACATGTCTTGGCTCACCAGAGGCTGAGCAATCAGAAGCTTAAAATCTAGAATTTAAATTATTATTTTTTTATTTTGTATTTGGCTGTGCTAGTGGAGGCTGAATTCTAGGTTAAAGGGGAGAGAAACAGGATAAATACAGAGATTCTCTCATTCTTACTTGCTCATGTCTCTTTTCTCTCCCTCTTTTATCCAAAGACATCGTGTTGAAAACACTTAAGCTAGATGTGTATACACTGACACTCCTTGGAACGAATACATACTTGAAATTGGCATGTGCTAGCTCTTTCCTTTACAGGTGACTTTCATCCAAATTTAACTCTTTGTTCTTCTCTGGCAGCACACACTCAGCAGCAAAAGAAAACAATTTATACTTTATTAGATGGCATCATCAATAAAAGCATTGATGTTACTTTCATAACGAACATATAATGCAGGAAAGAAGCAGGCTGTTTGTTTTGCTATGATAAGGATTGGTTAATTATGTGTCATAGTAAACTGTAGACTTGTTTGAAGTAATATGATTGGTGTTAAGTGTCATAATAAACTATAGACTTGTTTGAAGTAATATGATTTTTATTCCATTTTGTGGATCTTGTGGATTATGGAGCTTGAGTTCTGGGTGTGAAGAGGTCACAGAGTTAAAAGGATCCTCTTTCATCTTTAGTTCTTAGATGTGGAAGGTTTCATCATTTCTATGATGGGAAAGTTCTAGAAGTGAGTTTAGTTCTTTATAAGGAGGGCTATGGGAAATTAGAAAAGAGGGTTGTGGCTAGTAGCAAAGGCATGTCATAAGAGGTTACTTGGAGAGGGTGAAGGGAGGATACCTGAGTAGAATAAAGCTTAAAGGAGAAAAGTATGAAAATGCAGAAGTATTAGAATCTAAATGTCATACCTAGGACTTCCAGTATGATATTGAATAGGAGTGGTGAGAGTGGGCACCCTTGTCTTGTTCCTGATCTTAGAGGAAATGTTTTCAACCTTCTACCACTGAGTTTGATGTTACTTGCGTGCTTGTCATATATGACCTTTATGATGTTGAGATATGTTCCTTCTATGCCTAATTTGTTGAGTTTTCATCATGAATGGATTAGAATTTTATCAAATGCTTTCTCTAAATTTATTGAGATGATCATATGATTCTTTTATTATATAATGTGATATATCACACTGATTGATTTGCATATATTGAACAATTCTTGCATCCAAGGGATAAACCTCACTTGATCATAGTGAACTATACTTTGAATATGCTGCTGAATTCATACCTAGCAGCAACTGGAGAGGAGAGAGAGTGAAATAATAGGTTACTATGGGCTGCTGAAGCATAATAAATTGGAATATAGCCTTATCCAAGGAGACTGATAACCTCCTACCTCATCCCCAAACCATAAGGCTTGATTTCTTCCCCTGTTATCGCTGAGCTCAAAAAGCTTCCTGTTCCAAATTATGATATCATGCAAATTTGTATTAGGGTCATTCCAAATTGTATAGTGATAAAAATTATTGCTTCTGGATCACTTATGTCTTGTTTTTACTAAATAATTAACTATTTTTCAGTATACATTTTTTTTATCTTTGTCCCCATCTCTGTCTCTTTATGCTATACCTACTCTCTCTCTACATATATACATATGTATACACACACACACACACACACACACACACACATTTCTGATTGTATAAGAAATCACGTTCATTGTAAAATAATTCAAAATGAAAAATAAAGACAAAAAATTATTTATAATCTCACCACTACTATATACTGACTGGGTACCTTTTGGTTTGTATGTTTTTGAGTTTTTTTTAATTTATATGTATTATGTTTTTATAAAAATAAGCCATTACTATATGAACTATTTTGCAACTTTTTTATTTAACATTATGTTGTGAATTTTTTTACCAAATAAATAAATACAGATCAAATCATAATTTTTAATGCCTAACAATATTTGTTTTATTGATATGTCAAAATTTATTTAACTAGTCACATATTAATGGACAAATAGGTTAGTTACAACCTTTGACTTATTATAAATAATTTCCAGAATGTATCTTTTTTATGTGTATCTATCATCATCATCATCGTCATCGTCATCATCATCATAATCATCATCATCATCTGTTTATTACCTTTGATTAAACCTAGAAGTAAAGTTGCTGGGTGATGTATAACTCTTTATGATTGAATTTGGTTGAATTTTAACTTGTTTAACAACCTCTTAGATGCTATAGATGATAGTGAAATATTAAGATAAATAAGAATTTATGTTTTTGACCTGCCATCTATTCCAAAAGACCTTTTCTACAGTAGTGATCTTCACATATACTTGGTTTCGGCAGCCCCTCTAGTGGATGGACACTTGTTCTTATCCTTTAGAATAGCCCAATGGTCAGCTTCTGATTTCTCACTTATTATGATCCAGCAGAGTACCACTCAAAACCAGTTAAAACCCATGGAGACTGGAACAGTTGATTGAACCAAAACTTTAAGCTCTGATTCAAATCCATGTTCATTAATTTTTTTATTTTTATTTTTTATATAACATGCTTGCACGGTATTTTTCAGATGTATTTCAATTTTTTTTGTGGAGTTCCAGACATACTTCAGTCAGGATTATGCACAAACAGCTTGGATCCATTCCATTGTAGACTGTGTGACCATGCTCTGTGGTGAGTATTATTACTAGGGATAGATAATTACTGGTTACTCTCAAACTGTACATGGCTCTCAAATTGTACCACCATTGATTACCAATTTTTTTAGGTAGAAAGGTAAAAATGGGCTAAAACTAAAATAAAATATTGATCCTACCTTCAGCAAAACTCAACCAGACATGCTCTTGAAATTAATGGCCTTGGCTGATGTCAGATGGAACAGGTAGTTTATAACTCAGAAGGTCACATACCATTTTGTTTTTTCATATAGATATGGGGTGCTGGGCATCATAAGACTTCTCCTGATTTGGAAAGCAGCTAATCATAAAGTATATATTTGGTTTCTTTCTTCCAAATGCTGTGATTCCCTCATTCTCCAGTAATATAAATAGTCATTGGATAGCACAGTAAGCAATTTCTATATGATCTCCTTTAATGAGTGCAGACAATATGTTCATTGCATCTTGTTTCATTTTCATTTTGTTACCTTCCTCGATATTTCAAACTTTGTCTCATAGATTTCATTATTTTTCATGAATATATTTTCATTCTTAGAGAAATATTGGGGAAGGATGGGATATGTAATTATGAGATGAGCACATTCGTCATGGCTATAATTTCATTCAAGAAACTCCAAAGATGCTATGTAGAGGGTACATAAAATATTTTAAAAATTCCTGGAATCTCTCATTCCATCTATATAGCAGAAGAAAACTAACTTTGAGGTTTTTCTTTTTATAAATTTCAAACCAAAGTTATTAAATTAGTGGCTTAGAGAATTTTTGAGATTGAGTGAAATTGCTATGCTCTATTTGCAGCCTAGACCATTTAATTCTTTCACTTAGATGAATCCTGAGTATTTTAGAAAACTGTTATCTCTTCAGGCCATGTCTTGATGGCAAGAAAGAAATACTATATTATTTAGTAACTTATAAATAATGTTATCTGATTCTATTCGGGATACTAGTTAGTATTTATTTTGGGGGGAAAAAAGTGTACATACCCAGGAATCAGTTAAATTGTGCTTAAATTTATTTCTGTGGTTGGGAGGAATTTGAGAGCCATTCTAGCTCTAAAAGAAGATTTTAAGAGAAGGCTAAATGGACACTTTCTACTTACAACACTGGAAGGTCTTAAGGGATAAAAAAAAATCATACAATTGTGTTTTCTAGCCTGTCTATATCTGTATACTTTTTTAAACCAGTAAGGCAGTCACTGGATTTTCAGGGTTACGTGATTAGTCTTAACTTTATATGAGCATGCCAAGAGAGCCATGTTTGTTTTTCTCAGAGGATACAGGACTCATTTCCCTTACTATTATCTTTTGGAGAATATTTATAACCCCCAAAAGATAAATAAATAACCTTCAGTGACTAATATGACCATTGAGCTAAAGCAGGATCATATTAGTATGACCTTAAATATGAAACATATTTAAATTCCATTGCAAGGATCTGAGTCCTGTTGTACCCAATTACCATATATCCACTTGCTCACTGGCAATATTAGTTGAGTACAGAGTATGAACAAGAGATTGTGGAATCACATCTAGGACACTCATGGTCGACATATCTGTCCCGTGGTGAATAGGAAAGTGAACATTTTTCACTGAATTTTGTGAAAATTTTGTCACTCATCCAATAACCATAGCAATAGCAGCCTAGAAAATTAGACTTATTTTCAGGAAGTTTGCTCATTTCTATTCTCCAGAGTTTATATATACAGCTAGCCACTGAGTTAACTAGACAGGAGATGTCAGGCTGATGACTAATTCTGTCATGTACATTTGAATCAGGCTCTAATTTCAACCAGATCAATTAAAAAATTAAACTCCACAGATACCCAGAGAACTGGTTCTTCTGTTCTTGGTACTAGGAGTACTTGTGTCAGCATGAAATTCATATGCTTAGAAAGAAATTTATATGCTTTCCTTATCCATCTTCCCTGCCATCAGTCTGGGAGACCAAAGGAGCCAGAGTAACAGGGTGAAATAATCCTATGCTTGTTTTCAGGTGCCCCAACCTCTAATTCTTGATGATCTTGGGCACATCATTTTCCTCCAAGCTTTAATTTTTCCTTGGCCTCTTCCAGCTTTAATATTCTCTAAATTTGGAAGTCCGCACAATTTTGACACATTTTAAACCACAAATAGAGTGAGGCTAACCAAAATATCACCGTGGGTGTGAACATTTTCCTAGATGTTTCTAGGTTTTAATTTCTCATCCATAGTATTTCCTAAAGCCTTAAAACAGTGCCATATTGTGGCATTTGTCTATGTTCTTGCTCCCTGGCCTTTTCCTGTGTGATACTACTGGCCACACAGTGTTGCCCACTTTTCTTCTTCTCCAATTATTGTCATAATTATTGCTAATGGTATATGAACAATACTACATGAAACACACAAGGCACATCCTGTGCAAGTGACATGTAGTTTAAATGAGAATTTGGTTCACTGTTTAAAATACTCCATAGTCCTGGGTTTATGACTGTAATAGAATGGAGGAGTGAAATGAGCACTGAAATGTAAGTCAGAACACTTGATCCTAATTCCAGCTTTGCTAGTTATTCTCTGTGTGACCATAGACAATTCATTTCCTGTCTCTTCAGTTTCCACATCTATAGAATGAGCACATGGGATGGGGTTGGTGCTTTAGAGGTTAGTCATTCTCTGGCCAATGAAACATCCCAGCTTTTTCACAGTGCCCTCAAGGCTTTTCTGTTGAATATGTTTATTATTGTTTTTGAAGCTCCACTTGGGAGTGTTGTCAGTAACCATTTATCCTGTCAAGTGGGAATCATGCTGGGCGGCTTGCTTGCATCTACTGGTCTCATCCTGGGCTCCTTTGCTACCAGTCTGAAGCATCTCTACCTCACACTGGGAGTTCTTACAGGTAAGAGCACTTTACACCACTTGTCTTATCACACCCCATTCAGGGGCTGTAAAGCACATCAACAGAACAGTAATTCCTAAAAGTCATTTTGTTAGTTGCATAATTTAGCTACCTAGTTTGTGTCTACCTACCTATCAGTTAAACAAAAGAGCTGGAAATACAATTGATTGGGCTACTGTAATGAAAATGCATCACCACTTAAAAGTAACTGCTGGCTTTCCCTTTGGCAGCAGTGGATAGCTAAGAGTCTATACTTAGAAGCCATAAGATATTAACCAGGGCAATGTAATTTTCAGCATTTTCCCAACATTCCTGCCAAGACATTAAAATGCTATTTGTGTTTGTCTAAAAAATGGGGGTTTCCAATTTAAAAAAGAAAGCTTCCTGTTCTGAATATTCATGTATTATGCATTCTCTCTAAATGCCATAGAAGTATACTTTAGAGAATCATAAGAACTTCATAGAAAGAAAAGCAACATGTGTGTATTCCATAAGGAGGATGGGTGGGATCAAGGTGGGGTGACTTCATGCGACTGGAGTAGCAGTTTGCCCCATCACTCTGAGAGGTGTGGATTGTAGCACTGACTCACGTACAGGCACTGTGCCACAGGGGTAGCATGATCATGCCAATAAATGATATATTTCATAGAGAGGCTCTAAATCTGGTTCTGTAGGCTCAAAAGTATATCTGTCCCAAGTAACTGAAAGGGCCTGGCTCCTAGGTGTCTTTTCATCCCAGTTTTCCAGGAACTGTTCTGGTCTTAGCACTACTGAGTCTCACATCTGGGAAATCTCTCAGGCCAGGCCAGCTGGGATCATTGGTTGCCCCGCACAGCAGATAGGAACAGGCGCTGAACGTTTGTTCTCCTTTTCCTTTCTTGACATTAGATACCATGAATTCTATGTTTAAAACTCCTCAGATTTTCTGGGAGTACGAAGAATAGATGCTGAAAATATTTAAGAGTCTATCTGCTGACTTTAGGGGATATTTTCAGGTTGCTGTGCAATGTTAATGTATAAAATTGGCATGCTGTTTTGCAATTATGTGAAATTACTCTGAAACTTTTATGGGATCATAAATACTATTTAAACCCAATTTCCAAAGTGGTCCAGATATCAGAGTTATGTCTTTACAGGCAGTGAAGAGTTGAGGGCAATCCTCTGGATAATTTAAGTTTAAAAGAGGTGTTGTTGGGGAGAATAGTTTCTTAGGTCAGTATTATCCTGATCTTTTAATTAAGTCAAATTCAGTCTGTATAATAGTTTTTAAGTTCTTCATTTCATTTTGTTTAATCAGTCATATTTCCTTAAGGTTTTTCTTCCCAAGAAGAAAGTCATATATATGTGATACTTTCCAAATTGCAGATAACAGGTGAGGGGAGACTCATTTTCAGGTTGGTACAGAAAAGTTTTAAAAGAGTTTAACAGAAGGTCAGATTCTCTTTAATAAAATAACTTCACTCTGAGATATTTTTCCTTCATTGGCTGTTTATGGTATACCAGCCCTTACGGCATTCTCTTCATCTCCAGGTCTTGGATTTGCACTTTGTTACTCTCCAGCTATTGCCATGGTTGGCAAGTATTTCAGCAGACGGAAAGCCCTTGCTTATGGGATCGCCATGTCGGGAAGTGGCATTGGCACCTTTATCCTGGCTCCTGTGGTTCAGCTCCTTATTGAACAGTTTTCCTGGAGGGGAGCCTTACTCATTCTTGGGGGCTTCGTTTTGAATCTCTGTGTTTGCGGTGCCTTGATGCGGCCAATCACTCTCAAAGAGGACCATACAACTCCAGAGCAGAACCATGTCTGCAGAACTCAGAAACAAGACTTTAAGCAGACACCTTCCTGTTCAACTTTGACTAAAGAGTGGGTGCAGACCTGCCTCTGTTGCTCTTTGCATCAGGAATACAGTTTTTTACTGATGTCTGACTTTGTTGTGTTAGCCATCTCTGTTCTATTTATGGCTTATGGCTGCAGCCCTCTCTTTGTGTATTTGGTGCCTTATGCTTTGAGTGTTGGAGTGAGTCACCAGCAAGCTGCTTTTCTTATGTCCATACTTGGGGTGATCGACATTATTGGCAATATCACATTTGGATGGCTAACTGACAGAAGGTAAAATTCGTGAAACCACAATTGGTTCCCTACCAGGGGACTTTAAGTTTTGAGTTTCCCTTATCCCCTTTCCCTGTAGAATAGCTAGGTCTGACTAATGTTAACACATTTTCAATATCTGAAGGCAGCTTTTTTGTTGGTTCTTCTAGTCAGAGGTTGGCAAACTTTTTCTATAAAGGGACCGATAGTAAACATTTGTGGCTTGGTGGATCATATGATCACAGCTATCTAGCTCTGCTGTTGTAGCACAAAAGCAGCTATAGACAATGTGTGAACAAATGGGAGTTGCTATGGTCCAATATGACTTTATTTATGGACACTAAATTTGAATTTTTCATATAATTTTAACATGTCACAAAATACTGTTCTTTTGATATTCCTCCCTCTCCCTGCCCCTCCCCCCATCCATTCAAAACTGGAAAGACCATTCCTAGTTCACAGATAGTGCAAAAACAAGTGGTAGGCTGGATTTAGCCATGGTTGGCCAACCCCTGTTCTAAATGGTTTAGGATGGTGGGTATTCTAAACCACAGAACACTAAGGCAATTGTAAATTCTGGTGACAGATTTAATTTCATCCTACGTCGTCAGTCCTCAGGTAAGACCACTTATGGCTGGGTGTCATGGTTTTCATTTCTTTTGACCCATTCCAGAGACTGGCTGGCAGTAGAAAAGGAACAGTCTAGGAAGAAGGATCAGGTACAGTAATAATACGTCATCTGTGGCCACATGTTTCTGTTTGACAGTGCAGATAGCAAATACTTATGTTACAATTTTTGGCTTAGAAATCAAAGTTATAAGAAATCTTCTGAGTAGTTTCTTCATCTGTTGCTCATCTGCTTGGACTGAAGATAGCAAGCGACTCAAATTCTCCTAAATGGTGGACTCTTCACACTTGAGCCATGACTGTGGAGAGTGATCATCATGTGGCTCCTCATACATATGTCTTTGGTAATTAGTCAGGGTTCAACTGACATTCTGCAGTGTTATATATATAATATTTAGGGTTAATTCCACATTTTTAATGGTTAAGGAAGAGGGGAAGAACAAGGGGTTTTGTCTTTACAATCAAATAATTCAACAAGAAGCAGCCTGGTGTAGGTCTGATAGAGGGATATCTTGTCTGAGATATACAACACATAAGTTTTTACACTGTCTCTGCCCTTTATTGTCCTGGGGACCAAGAGAAAATCACCTAACCCTTGGGTCCTCACGAGCCATCATCTGTAAAATGGGCCAGTGCAATATTTGCCTATAAACCTCATAGACCATGGGTGGAAAAACATTTGTAAAGCATAAACTGCCTGTACTGATATTATAGAGAGTCTTTGAAATAATGGGTATCATAGATGGGTTTGGAGCTACAGAGAGAAAATGTTAATGGAAGTTTTCACTGGGGAGGTCTAGAAATAAGACTTAGTTCTAGTATAATATCTTCATAGTCTCTGGCAAATCATTTTGTCTTCATATTATGCCTTTCTTTTTATGTGAGCACTTGATTTATTAAGCATGTATGTTGTGCCAGATACCAATGGATAAAATAGCTGAGAGCATGTTATCAAATATGATAGACTGCTGGAAAATATTAATCTCTTACAACTTCACATGTTATTTTACAACTACCCTTAGAGTAACCCAATGAGATAGATAACCTTCCCATTTTATAGCTAAAGTAATGAAGGTTAGACTTAAGCAGTAAGTAGGTGATAGATCTGCATTCAGACTTCTTTCTAATTTTAGAGCATATATTCTTTTCTACCACACCATTCTTTCCAAGGAGATAAATTCTTGGTTCACATGTACCAAAAGAAAGATAGGAAGACAACGTAAATAACACACAATAGGGACGCCATCTTTATAAATACCTGCAATGCTTCCAAAGCTCTTTGACAGAACCTGTACATGCTGCACTCATTTTTCTTCTTCGAATCCACAGGTGTCTGAAGAACTACCAGTATGTTTGCTACCTCTTTGCCGTGGGACTGGATGGGCTCTGCTATCTCTGCCTTCCGATGCTTCAAAGTCTCTCTCTGCTCGTGCCTTTCTCTTGTACCTTTGGCTACTTTGATGGTGCCTATGTGACTTTGATACCGGTAGTGACTGCAGAAATAGTGGGGACGACCTCTTTGTCCTCAGCACTCGGTGTGGTGTACTTTCTTCATGCAGTGCCATACTTGGTGAGCCCACCTATTGCAGGTAAGTTTCCCAAGAGAACCCGCAACCACCTCGCCTCCTTGTTGTACTGAAGTGAAAACAGTCAACTCACACACAAAAAAAGAAGGATTGGAAGTAAGTTGGGGAAGAGTGAAAGAGAAAGGGATGCAAGAGCCACCAAAACATCATGATATTACCTACATCTTTGTTTTGTAATCTTTTCTTAACCAAGTAGGGACCTTAGCCTATCTGGGAAAAAAAAAAAAAAAAGTCCCAAATTAGAGTCTTGGTTCTATTCCACACTAATGATGAGGGCAATGGAACGGAGTAGTTGTTCAGACTTATAAATAAGTCAGGCACATCCTGAGAGAAGTCTAGTGGGAGTATAGGATTCTAATAGGAGACAGTGGGTGGTAAAGCTAAAATAATAAGTGCAGATGTCGAATGCCAGCCAAAGGAGCTGATTCTCTATATTCTAGACTATAGTATTATAGTTTTTGTGCAAATAAGAAATGTGGTAAAGAGTATATTTTAGAAAATGTAATGTAGCAATTGATCTGGTTATTCAGGGAAGCAGCAGTTCAGAAGCAAACTGAACTAGGGTTGCTGCAGAAGGAATGAAAATGAGCTCTGGGAGCAAGGAGGAAGTTTTAGGAGAAAAAAATCAACTGAATTTAGCATATGGGGGTAAAGAAGAGGAAGAAGTCCAAAATGACTTGGAAAATGAGGGCATGATTAAAAGAAATTCTACTAAAAAGATTCTAGTAAAAAGATTTCTACTTTAGCTGCTATTGTGAATGAATAGTTTAAGGTTATTTCCAAACCTCAGCAACTGCTAATGCAGCAAATGAGGGGAGAATGTGACTGCTTGACGGCTGTACACGAAAGTCCCTGGTCGGCTTAAACTCCATGATACAGGACTATATATTTAGTGCTCTTTTTTTGAAAACTGCCCCCGAAATGTTCCCACATCCTCCCTTCATAGCTAATTTTTGTGTTTACTAATCTTTAGGAGGAGTATAATTCTAATCAGATCTTATACTCATTACCAGGTATTAGGAGATTAGGGTGTGAGTACTTATTGTAATACTTCTCTTATTTAATTACCTTTAAAATGATAGCTCTCAGTCGCTTCTATTTGGTGCTGCAGAAATGTACAAGTAAATCACAAGATGTACCTGGAAACTTTTTGGGTCTTATAACAATTTCTATATGGCATTTTTGAATAATAGATTTGAAGTAGGTGAGAAGAGATACCATATACTTCTCTGGTGGATTTTCTCAGCATATAAGTAAAGTCTGGAGGAATTTAACTTTTTAATCACAAAATAATTGCCTGCCAAGGTCTAATTTTACCCCATTGATTATCTGATGATTGTTGCCCATATTTTGCATTATCGTACACCCTGCTTCTACTCAAAATTTAGAGCTCGAATAGACATTGAGATTAATCAGTTGTAACAAGAGATAAAAGAAAATGAAAGCTGTGATAACAGATTAGGTCTTCTGAAATTTGCATTCACAACTTTTAAAAATGGCCCAGAGATCTGGTTTTCAAATTGGATGGGGTACAATGACTGGATCCAGTTGCAAATTTGAATTTTGCTTTATCCAGAAGCATATTATGTTACTGAAGATAGATAATATATGGGTGCTGGGAATACTACTAGCATGCTGTATAATTATTTTCTCTTAACAATCTAGGTAATTGAGCCTTTGCCAACAATTTGAATGATGCTATTTTTATCCCTTGTACCCTATTTCATGGGATTAATAAAAAACATATATTTATTTTGTGATTGCTAAGAATGTGACACTATTCCAGGCACTTTACATAGTAACAGCAGTTCATTTTAGAAGTTTCCCTAGAAAATAGAATGCCTTTTTCAGTTGCTGCACCATATTTTTAGATCTTTTTGTATCACAGTAATAATGGTGGTGCTAGCAGTCTATTGTTATTATCCTTACAAATTATCAGATTTGAGAGGGGATAAGTAATTGAATTTTCAACTCAACAATATAATTTTGCTGTTGCTTGTTACAGGATGGCTGGTAGACACGACTGGTAGCTACACTGCAGCATTTCTTCTCTGTGGATTTTCAATGATATTTAGTTCTCTGTTGCTTGGTTTTGCTAGACTTGTAAAGAAGATGAAAAAGACCCAGCTGCGGTTCCTTGCCAAAGAATCGGATCCCAAGCTGCAGCTATGGGCCAATGGATCGGTGGCTTATTCTGTAGCAAGTGAATTAGATCAGAAAGATGGGGAATCTGTGGCTATTGTTGCAGAGCCTGGTTACAACTCCACGTGACCAATGACCTTGAGCCTGGGAATCTGCAGGGCTGAGAGAGGTGGGACCACTTGATTATACATGTTTCTAAAGCATTTTATTTTGGCAGAGGAATTATCTTCCAAGAAAATTATTATTATTGTTTTTTTTAACATATTTGTTATAGGGAGAAATAGCAAATAACAAAGCAAGCTGGACTGGCTCTTTTTCCTCATTTGAGATTTGTATTCAAGCTTGAATTCACATCTTTCAGGCAATGAACATCAGTACATGGAGAACGTTAGGACGTAGCTGATGTAATTAGCTGTAATTAAGGATAATTTGAAGGTGTGACCAATGCAAATGACATGTGGTGGCAGCTTTGTCTCAAATTCTCTGCCCCTCCCCCTTCCCTCTTCAGTTCTAAGGTAAAGGGAAACATCAACTTGTAGATTTGCTTACCTTATGTTGTTTGCAGAAGGGGGTCAGCTTGGGTGTGGTGGTGGAAGGTGAAGATGCCAAAATTTTTTTATTAAGGAGTTTCTCATCAGGGTTTTAAACAGCATTGTTGAAGAATTCTTCAAAAGGCAATGATTAATACAGAAAGAGACTGACTTCCCCACCCCTTCCCCTCGCCCTCTTACTCCTTGCCTTTGGCGATGGGTAGGCACCACTTTGAGAATTCAAAGAATCATGTAATGAATGCCATGGTTGGAAATGATATGAAAGGGTAGCTGGTGGACCTTCTCTTTGAAATTTTGCATTGGAAACTGAAAGTTTTTTCCTAAGACTGACACAGGCTCTCACCTCTGTTACTATCACATACAATACTTATTTCAAATTTAGCAGAATACACCAAGTTGCAAGGGTGATTTCTACCCGAAATGTTAATGCCAACACTTCCAATTTTTTTCCTTAGGAAAAAAAGCTCTTGAATTGTAGGCACATTCCTGTTAGGAATGGCAAAATGTTGGCAGTATTCCAACTGGCCAGGAATCCTTGAATCAGCAGGTCTCTGGTGAGAGTTTTCTTTTCAGATCAGACATTTACGTTCATCATTATTAAAAACAAGACTTGGGGTTTTTCCTGAAAAATACTCTAGAGATGTTTTAAAGATGATTCCTTTCTCCAGGTGTTAGTTCTTGCTCTATTGTCCACTACTATTCATCTTTTTTTGTTTTAATGGCTAATCATTAGAAACTTAGTGAACCTTTTCAGTTGAATGAGGCTTCAGGGGTTAATAACCTTAGCATCATGACACTCTCATAAATTACAGCTTTTGTCAGGGAGAGGGAGAAGAAGGTTAAGGCTAGTGGTGTGATAATTTACCATATATAAGACTCTTTCACACACCTTAATTCACTGGATTAGAATAGTTCATCAATCCCCAAGTTCTCTAGTTTCCAATGGCTTGTGATAATTTCTGAGTCTTCAGATTGAAGGCATGGAAAGACAAGAGAATGGTCAGATCTCTCAGTCTGTCTCCAACTATTTTAAATCCACAGAATTATAGTCTTAAATGCCAAGTTATGTTGCACCTGTCAATAGGGGCTAGTTATACAATTAAAAAGGGATTTTAACTATTTAACACATTTAAATCTGAACCGCAAGGAAATATTTTGACTCTGAAGGCCATTTAATCCATTGTCCCTAGAGAGGTCTCACAAGTGCCCTACTGTGAGAGAAAAAAAAAAACAAAACCACAGCAATGAGGAAGGACATTTTCAGCAAGAACCTATAACTGGATTATTTCATATTAATTCATTATAAATTATTACATATTAATTCATTGCTATCAGGATGAAATACTGACTTGATTTGATGGGAGAATATTGTTGTTTTTCAAAGAGAAATTTGAATGTTACCTGTTATCTTTTAACTTAGTTTGAGGATTTAGTTTTGAACCCATTTACTTTGTCACTTGTAATTTTAAAAGAATATTTGGAAAATATCTGTAAAAAGTCAAAGTTAAAAATGAAGTTATTTATGTTTGGGATAGCACTTTTTACTAATTGTAACTTCTTGAATCTTCAAGTGTAAAGATTTTTTTGAAATATAGTTATAAATATTATATGTATTTTTTCCTAGTGATGATCATAGTAAAATTTTATTTATCTGGTTCTGAAATATAATTTCTCTAAAGTATTATAAATATTCATGAAAATGAGCATAGAGATATTTTTTAAATTTATATTAAATATTTGAGATGTTTTGACTTTATACAGGTATAAATTCATATTTTATTTTCCTTTTTGAAACAGCATTTTTAAAAAACTAGTAAGGAAAATGCAGATCTTAGAGACTATCATTGCCATCGACACAAAATTTCACTGTTAAGGTTCATGTGCCTATACCGTTTATTTCAAAATGGAGGAATCCATAGGAATGAAGTGTTTTGTAAAATCAAGTATAAAATTGTGGTGTGATGATTCTACATCTTAAATATTTCTTTATATCACTGCAAGCTCTACTCTAAAGTTAAGTAGGAAGCAAAGGAAACTTCTGTAGATGCACTGTACCATTTCAGATTGTGATTTCATTAATAGATCAGATATTTATGCTAATATTTTCCTATTTCAAAAGCTTAATAAAATGATTTTTTAGTCGTGTTTGGAAAACATTTTTCCCCTGCACAAGGGACTTGGATACGATGGTGAGTAGACCTGTCTAGATCATGTAAAGATGTAGCTGGCTTATAAGAATGTGGTATGCAGTCAAATAATTTACAAAAACGAAAACCATTTCTTGAGTACTTCCAATATATTAGCTACTATGCTAAGCACTTCCTTTTTAAATCCCTATAACATCTTATGTTATCATCATTCTATAGATGTGGAATCTGAGGTACTCGGCCTCACAGCTTGTGACTCGGTAGCCACTGGCTCTAGTGCCTCTAGTGAAATCCTAAAAAAGTAGGAAACTGTCTGATGCTGGAGCCTGCCTCCTTCCCAGCATGCCCATTTGGATTGTCTTTTTTTGTGGGTTCAAGAAGCCATTTGGAAACAGGCTGTCCTTTGGAAAGATAAAATCATTTGGGTTATGCCCAAATCTTTTAATTAGCATTGATGGGAAGATTCTAGGTTAGAAACTTCCAAGAGTTTTCCCAAGAGTCTGATTCTATCGAGACCTCTACTTTCAGCCTACGTGATTTAATTTGCTATCTATTGATCCAGGCTTCTCTTTGGGAACATTTGTGTGGGGAAGTAGGGAGAAGGTTCAGGAGCATGCTTTGTCACGAAATGGAGTTCCATCTTTCACATTACCAAAATCAGATTTCTGAGTCAGGAGTTGAGTTATTTCTGAAATACCTGCACCACTGCCCAGTGATGATGAAGATGGTTTGTTGAAATGAAATATAGTAAATTCAGGGTAGATATCTAAGTTCCTCTTCTCATACTTCAAAGTTTGAGTCTTTTTTTTTTTTTTAACTCCACCAAACAACAGATTTTCATACCTGTTGTTACCAAAGCTGCAACCTGACTAAGGCCTGAATGTAAAAATGATACAATTGTGTTCAACCCAGACAGGGTAATTAACTCTGTTGTGCTCAAATTGAGTACAGGTCCTGGGTGTGGGGCACTGCTCACACAAGGAAGCCCTGCACATTGGGAAAAGATGGAGCACGTGCCTCATGCATGAAAAGATTGAGTATCTGTTATAGGCATCACACGAGCTGTTTTTACATCACATGAAAACTTTATGCCAGGGTTTGGCTCAGAACAGAAGTCCCTAACCAGAGTCTTTTGCCTAGTCCTATGACTGGCTTCTAACTCATAGGGCATTACTGAAATTCGGACAGCATGCTGGCAAGCATTTTTAAAAGTGGGTGAGAGGAGATACCCAACCACTTAGTAAGTGCTACTTACTAAGCATTTCCTTGGAATCTGCCACCATGATATACATGGAACAGAATTCAAAATATACATAGCAACCCCTTCGTGATCTCAAGTTTATTGCATAATTTGGTAAACTGAAACTAGGTGAGAAAAACACCAAGCAGTCATTAAATGATGAGGCAAAGAACAAATGCATACTTTAGGGGTTAGGAGAGGAAGAATTCATTATGGATTGGAGAAATCTGAGGAGGTTCCAATGAACCCAGTTATGGGATTGAATGAGTTGGAAGCAGCCTTTGTTCTTTTCAAGAGAAGCTGGGAGTAAGGGAAATGAATATGAGGCAGCTGCTTTGTGTGGCTGTGTGAGGTTCCAGCAGATACCTAAGGTCAATGCAGAAACAAACACAAGTTAACATTAATAAATGTTCTGGTGAGGGGACCCACAAGTGTGTCTGGGACTTTTGAGATTGCTGGGATTTGGGGGTTCACTTGGCTTCTCTAAATTGAAAACAGGAATTTTCAAGACATGGGTTATACTTCAACTCTAAAAAACATTCATTCATAAGTCCCCCACCTTTTTTTCTGCTGTGCTTTTTTAAAATTTCATTTTTATTTAAGTATAGTTGATATACAGTCTTATATTGGTTATGTTTCAGGTGTACAATATAGAGATGTGAAATTTTTATACCTTACAATGTGATCACTGCACTAATTCTAGTAATCATCTATTACTATGTAATAATATTATAACTTACAATATTACTGACTATATTCCCCTTCCCTTTTTCATCCATCCTCTCACCCCCACCCTTCTGGAAACCATCCCTTTGGCCTCTGTTTCTATGAGTCTGTTTTGGTTTTGTTTGTTTATATTTTTAGATTCCACATATAAATGAAACCATACAGTGTTTGTCTTTCTCTGCTTGAGTTATTTCACTTAGCATAATACCTCTAGATCCACTTATCGCAAATGTCAAGATTTCACTCTTTTTCATTGCAGTTTAATATTCCATTGTATGTATGTACCACATCTTCTTTATCCATTTATCTATCAAATGGACACCTAGGTTACTTCCATATCTTAGCTATTGTAAATAATGCTGCAGTGAACATATGGAGCATATATCTTTCAAACTAATGTTTTCATTTTCTTTGGATAAATACCTAGAAGTGAAATTGTTGGATTGTATGGTATATCTACTTTTAGTTTTTTGAGGAATCTCCGTACTGTTTTCCATAGGGACTGCACCAATTTGCAGTCCTCCCAACACTTCACAGGGGTTCCCTTTTCTTTATATCCTTGCCAACATGTTATTTGTTGACTTTTCGATAATAGCCATTTTGACTGGTATGAGGTGGTATCTCATGGTGGTTTGATTTGCATTTGCCTGATGATCTGTGATGTTGAGCAAGTTTTCTCAAAGGGTCCAGAGCTTCAGGAAA
>PVKZ01003010.1:144344-166621 GCA_004027375.1 Macroglossus sobrinus
TCCTCCTCCTCCTCCTCCTCCTCCTCCTCCTCTTTTTTTTTTTGTTGTTGTTGACATGTTATGCAGCACTGCCATCTGCTGGAATTAGTGAGACTACTCCCCAAAAGTTGGTGCTGCCTCCAGTTATGTTCAACTGGACAAGGCCAGCCTTAAGAATGATTTACAGTTTTGTTATTGTTTCCTACTCTTCTTGACCTGATCCTGCTCTTTACCGATCCCACATTTATCCTCTTCCTCTCACAAATACAAATACAGGGATAAAAATGCTGTGTGGTGTTTTTCAGCATTTTGATTGCCCAGTTTATTTTTTTCTTTATGTGGAGTATCAAACTTAATATGATGCTTTTGGTTGACTTGGCTATGGAGAACCACTGGTAAAATTGCATGTAAAAAATTTTTTGAGCCCTCTGTCATCCTTGGGAATCCAAATTGCCATCATGGATCCCATTGATGCCCCGCTTAGTAAAGTGTTAATTGATTTGATATGAGTCGATAAAGGATTAAGTTAAAGGATAGCACGCAGAATTTCAAACATATCAGAAATCAAATTTTGAGAAATGCTGAAGACAAATGATATAGGGGAGTGTATCTGGAACCATAAAACATCATGTATTGTGTCAATTTGGAAGCATAAAATATCATGCTTATTTATACTGTGTACAAATTATGACATATTTAGTGACTGAATTTACTTTAAAATGTATAATTCCTGCAAAACTGTGAGGGGATGCTATTTATGACAATTCCTTTCAAAGGAGAATATATGATGTTAAAATGAAATAACCTTTTGTTGGTCTAAGAAACTTGAAGAATTTGATTATGCATAGGTGGGCCTGGGGTTGAGTATAGGGATAAGAGAGAGAACTGAATTTCTGTTTAAGGAAAATAGAGGAATTTGTTCTTATTTCAGGGAGAGAAGGGTACAGATAGGAAAAGAAGAGCTAGAATCATGGAAAGAGGCAGAAATATCAAGAAATGTTTGAGGGTCTTTCTTCTCTCTCCATCTCTCCTTCCTTTCCTTCTTCCTGTTTCCTCTCCCTCCTTCTATGCATCCCCATACCCCGATTATCTAATATTAAGTTTTAAGTTGTACATTTTTCTTTCCTGGAATCTTCTCAATGAAAAGTTTTTATACACAAATTAACTGTAAGTGATTTTTATTTGGGGGGTTGTTTTGTTTGTTGTTTGGATGGTGAGATTGAAGCATAAGATTGCTGGAGTTAATGTGGTATGGAAAAGGGCAAGCTTGTGAAGAGGGCTTAAATACTCTTAAACTAAATTCATATTTAATGGAATCAGGGGCTCAGAGGCACTTTCCAAAGTACCTGACTTGGGAGGCTCAAGGTAAACCCAGGCGATTTTACGGGGCAGATGATCTCAGCCTACCTCTAGTTGTTACATGTGTTACTTCACTCTCCTTCCTCACCTTCTTGTGTCTATGGTAGGTGAAGATTCTCATTCTGGTTGGTGTGTGTGTGGGAGATAGATCCTTCCTCTCAAAAACAAAGAACTGGGTGTCCTGGCTTCTAATTGATTACTAGTTCTTCAGTCTTCCAAAGCAGGTTCGAGGAATATCTTCCAAATCTCTGATTTCCAACAACCAAGTCTTGAGACAAGCCCTCACTTAAACTGAGTCCCTTGATTTCTTAGGCCATTCTTTCCAGGTATTTCAGAGCAGCTTTAATCCCAATATCAAGGGACAGCGGACGTGAACAACTAGTTCCCTTTCAAATTCCTTCCAGGGAATATTGAGACTCTGTATAAAAGTGATTGTATGATGTCTGAGCTCAGTGTGATTCTTTGTAGCATTCCCCTACAGTGTATGTAAATATTGGTTCTATCTTTCCACATCATTCATTTCAAATTTTAAGACAATTTAGGAAGTATTGTATAGCAGTCAAGTACTAAATTTTAGCATCAGACTCCTCAGTTGAAACCCTTTTCCCACCACTTATTAGCAGTATGTCTTAATCTAAATTCCCGTTTACTCATATGCAAAAGGAAATAATAAAAATGCTTATCTATAGTGATTTTTTGAGGAATTTATAAGTTCAATATATGTAATGCACTTAGTACAGCACCTGGTACATATTACATGTACTATGTAAGAGTTAGCAATAATTACTTATGTGTCACTAGAATCTATAGATGCAGCTTAAGTAGCTATCTGTCTTAGGATTTTGCTTCATTCTGGTGGTGAGTTAGGGACATATATAAAGGGTACTGGTTTATAAAATCACTTCTGAACAACTGGATGTTCATCTTTCCTTCTTTCCTCTCACCCCATTTTACTCTCTGATGCAGGAATGGATACTTAGACAGAAAGGGATTTTTCTGAAGAATAGGAAAGGCCAGTGTGTTCAGTGTCTTCAATGTTCAATCCAAGTAACATCAACCCATGCTTGTCCTTCAGAGTTTATCTAAGAGGCACCTATGTACTGCCATGAGGTACAGCTTTTACAAAGCTTATATATCTCACCTTCACTATTTTGTTGCTTACTCTGCCCACATGCTATCATGAAAGGAGATATTGAGAATACTTGTTCATCACTTACAGAGGACCCCTAAGTTCAGAGCAGACATGGGAATACATACATGGCATTTCTGTGAATGTTTCTAGTAATTAGAGTTTTTTTAAATTCACTTAAAGAAAAGTACAAGAAAATGCTTAATGAACAAATTTATCTCTGAAACTGCCAGAGAAGGTGCAAGTTTGATGTTAGAGGGATGGTGAGGTGCATGTGAGTGACTTGATCACAGGAAAAGAAGATGCTAAGGAGAAGAAATCACATCTCAATGATCAAGGGAAACTTGGCTGAGAATGGGAGAGGAAGGAGAGGCTGTGGTCCTGGGAGAGAAGTAGGAGAGAGGAAAAAAGTTACAGCAGAAAGTTAGTGCGGACAGGTTGTGACCATTAAGTATGAACTTTGTTCTGTGGGGAAGGAGAGGAAGAAAGGTCAGGTTTGGGGGAGCAGGCTATCCCAACCTGTAATGGGTGCCTATGGTGTGCTTATAATGCTATACTTTCATCTATTTAATGTAGACTTTATGTATTGATTTCCTGCTATGTTAAGTGAATTGTTAAATTACTGAATTTAAAGAACTCCTATTCCATTTTTTTTTACTGTTATGCCTCAATTTTTACTTTATTAGTTCTTTTTACAATAACACACTTAATATTTATTTCAAGTTTTAACTATCTCTTGACTTCTCTTTGTAAGATAAGAGTTTTGTTTTTTGGTTTCTACCCTGCCCTTAACCTCCTTCCCCATTCTCTTTTCCAACTCAAATATTATTAAGGTTGCGAAGATTTATGTTGTTCTTGAACCATAATTACTGATCGAAAAAGTTGAAAAACAATAAATGCGTATTTATAGTATGTAAAGTATTTGAGTTACCCTACAGTAAATTAAAGTCATCTAATTACATTTCTTTCAACAGGTGAGTAGATTTGACTTCCAAAAGCAGACACCAAGATAAGATTTAATACAAAAAATTTATTAGGGGAACACCTATGAAAGAAAATGGATGGGAGCAGGAAGAGGCTAGGGGAGCCATTGGACTGTGATGCATATCTGCAGGAGAGAAGAAAAGTTGGGTGGAAACATCTAATATTTTAGTGTAGTTTTAAGGAAGATTTGGCAAGGCTGGTAGGAAATCCTTGAGCCTAAGCCACCTGTCGGAGGACTTCTGTCTCTCCCAGGTCAGGGTCCGAGCTAGTATCCCTGGAAAGCATGGCCTCGGTGCAAATGCAATGAGATGTCAGTGCTGTGAAATCTTAAGTCACATCACCAATCTGGGTCCCAACTTTCATATCAGTAGAGTTGGTTGGAGCAGGCATTTTCTCAGGGGCCCCCTGGTTCTAAAGTTCTGTGAGTTGATGCAGTTTTTCCTGAACTAAAATAATCTGCACGGACTCAATCCAGAAAAGAATAGTGACTGCTTATATTGTCCTTGAAACTCTGGCAGATAGCACATGATCAACTGCTAAGACTAGTTCTGCACCCAGAGAGAGCAGAATATTTTTAAGAGCTCCATTACCCTAAGCCGGTTTTCTTGGCAGCTGCTTCACTTGTTGAAAAGGCTGGAAACATAGCTTCACTGAACCAAATAGTTTCCAAGAGCACCTTGGAGATTTGGGAAAGAGGCACTTTTCCTTGAAGGGTCAAATTACCCTAAAGGGTAATTATAACCACTTTCCTGGGCATATTTTTAGTGCCTAAAAAAGATTAGATCTTTGAGGTCCCTAAGGTCCCTAAAGACAAACCAAAATGTATAAACTTCAGGCTATAAATCTTCAGCTAAATGGAAAGAATACACTAAGAACAAGGACTATCTGAAGATGAAATAATTATTTAGGATGATAATTCAAGCCATCAAAACTTCAAGTTTTGAAGTTTAACTGATAAAGGTGAACTCTGAGGTCTTTTTTAAACCCAAGAGTCTACGAAATTATTTCTAACCAGTTATACATTTTAGAAAGGCAAGTATAATTACTGACAAAATTTAAAGTTATCATAAACATTAATTTTAGTTCAATATTTTATAGTCGTACTTTCATATGCTGACTTTATGCTTTCTTAACATGTTACTTCTTATCTATTTCAGTGTTTTAATATTTAGTGAATTTTAAAGTCATTTGATAGAACTTAAAGTCTAACATTTAAATATAGAGGCTTACAGTCATATCTTTTTGATACCATAACTATATTTTACTGCATGACCTTGATTGGGAACATGACCTTGATTATGTTATTTCCAACGAGGGAAAATGACTTGCAGCAAAATATGACAAATGCTTCTTCTAACAGGTCAGAATGTCCAGTCATAAATTCCTAAAATATTTGAGTGAAGATAATTTCTTTCCCTGTTCTTTCTTCTTGAATAAACAAATAAAATGAGCAAAGTAAACAAAAACAGCAGGAACTTAACATTTAAAAAAATTTAATTCATGAGATACATTGCAGTATATATGTATGTTTGAATATGTATAAAAAAAATATCTGGAGGGATACATATCAAATTGTTAACAGTTTACCTTGGGGGTGTAGAATTGGGGTAGGATGAGGAGAGTGCTCTTACTTTTAAGTTCATATACTTCTTCTGCATTATTTGAAATTGTACAATGAGAATTCACTACTTTTATAATAATCAAAACTGTAATAGAAATTTAAAAAATAAAAATAGCAACAAAATGTAAAAAACACACACACATACACATTAGTTTTAAGAGCTACACTGGAGGTATAGAAAATCAAATCACATGACACACTTACACACTAATACTGTGGTGGTAAATATAATTGTGTAGTCTACAAGCAAAGAAACATTAGAGAAGCCACTTTTAGCAACACCTCAATTTAAAGAGTCTCCTGGGATAAGAGCCCTATAGCAGTGACCCTTCAAGGTAGATATTTAAACTGAAAGCAGGGCCTAACTTTTCCTATAAGATCTATATGAAAATATGTCAATCTGAAAACTTCAGACAAAAGAAAAAGCTTCACAGAAGTAACTTGGAATACTAAAACATTTAACCAAAGGTCAGAAATTGGGGGATATGAGAACTCTACTCATTCTACACCCAAAACTAAATCACTGAAATCTTGGTAATCTAAATGCAGGTTAGAGACATCTACTTTACCCATTTACTTACCATTTTCCCCCAATTTCTCAACTGGTCTGCTTTCTATCTCAATGATTTTTAACTAAAAATACTGCAATTCTAATTGGAAAAAATTCCATCTAGGTTCAGTTTAGGTTTATTCTTCTAGTTAAAAGAACCAGAGAAACTTGAGACTAATGTTATTCCATTCATTTTTTTCTCATAACTATTTCTAGCTACTTAATTAACATTTTGGGAGGTAATACTTCCAATTTCTCATGGGTCCCTAAAGTTCGGTGAGGAAATCTTTTTTCTCATGTTCTAGTTTTTTTCTTTTATTGAAGTCATCAGAGATGACACACTTTTTATTATTATAAACTTTTCTTCCAACAAAGGACTCTTTAGGTGACTATCAGGTGACAGTTAAATATCCTCATCAAAGTCAGAACATCTATAACTGGAAGGCTCCATCTTTTGCAAACTACATTTAAGAGCTTAACTAACTTAATTTTCAACTCCTGAGTATTCCTGACTCAGGTGTCAAAGGCTTATGTAGGATTATAGTCACTGTGTGAGTATGAGAAATCTGACAAAACTTAATCAGAAAATTATTATAAATAGCAGACATAAAGGGTATAAAGTCATAATGGCCATGCCATTTTTAAAAGTCACAACAGTTGGAATGTTGCTGTTCCTTAATGGATTATAGTATTTCAACTAAAAAAATAGAAAACAGCAAATGATCCATTATAATGTATATAAAGTATTTAACAGGATGCCTAGTATACAATAACCATTCAATAAAAATTGGCTCTGTAATAAACAATGGATTAAAACATAAACTAAAATATAAGAACCCAAAATAGAGGAGCTTTAGAACTGATTTTCTGGAGTATGTAGTTAAATGGAAAGTCGAAGCTCACAAAGAGCAGTAAGGAATTCTGCATTTTCTGGATCTATCTTTTGGGCCCTCTCATAGTATTCAGCAGCTTGCCTCTTTTCGCCCTCCAGCTTATAAACAAACCCTAGGGCACTTAAACTTTGCACATCTAAAGCATTGTGACCAAGTCTCTTGGTAGCCAATTTCTTCACAGCACTTGTAAGTTTGCTACGCAGGGAAGACCTGTCTTTGACCTTTAAGGCTTCTAAGTAATGGTGGATGGCAGTATTTTCTGATTTACGGTGAAATTCCTGAAAGCGGCCATAGTGGTAGTGGATCTGATGTTTGTGATCATCAGTTATGTTCTCCAGACGAAGGGCTTTCTGGAAGATGTCTTCAGCATTGCTATACTGGCCTCCCTCAGCATACATGTTGGCCAGGTCTGTGTAGGCAAATGCAAACATAGAGTCTCGTTCTACAGCTGCCTTGAAATGAAATATAGCGGATGTAATCAGCCCATCAACTTTCAGCTTATCTTTTCCTTTAGGTCTGTTGCGTGTGGCCTTCTTGATTTGGATCATTTGTGCCCTATAGCAAAGTCCCATTTGGTGATGTAGGAAAGAAGAGGTCGGTGTCACTTCTAATGCCTTTTTCAAAAGTTCAAGGGCTTTGTCCCAGGAATTTTTTCTCCTGTAGAATTTAGCTGCATAACGAAGGACATAAGGTTGGGATGATATCTGGTCCAGGATTTCTTCAATGTACTTTTCTCCTTCAGCTTCTGCATGTACATCTTGAAGCTTCAGTGCCAGAAAAACCTTAATGTAGGTGTTATCTGGGTTCAGGGTAACAGCCTTCCTCAGAGGGCCCAGAGAAAAGCTCTTTATAGACCCTTCTCTGTCAGAATCATCCAGCCGATACACAGTAATGGCATAGCCGATGTTAAATTCTGGGTTGTCAGGTTCCACTTCCAGAGCCTTCTCAAAAGCCGCTTTAGCCTTTTGGTAATACTTGCCTCCAAATTTCAAGAGTGCCCATCCTTTCTCACAGTCAATCTCAGGACATTCCAACTTGTAGTTAAAAGGACTGGATGATTTCTTGCAGACATTCCCTACCTTATCTATATACTTCTGAGCTTCTTTAAGGTGGTCCATGTGATAATACACCCAGGCATAGTTGCCCCAAGTGACCAGACTTCGTACTTCTTCTTTGTCTGAGTGTTCACGCTGGATTATTTCTTCTGCTTGTTCCAAGCAATCCAGGGCATCTTTATTTTGGCCTTTTAGGTGTTTCACAAAAGCCAATAAATTATAAAGAGTGAGTCTCGATTTTGTAGTAAGAAATTCAAGCTGTTGCCCAATTGTATCTTCCACATCAAAGAGATCAATGTCTTCCTTAAGTAAATTCCATGTAAAGTGGCATTCTAACTCCAACAGAACAGCCTTCAAGGAGTCCTTAGGAATCTCACTGTCAAAGATAAAATCCTTTTTAATTTTTGAAGAAATAAAGAAAATGATTTTAAAACCTTAAGTACTCTTTGCTTAATAATTTTTATCTTTCATTTGATCTTACAGTAAATCATAGATTCCTGTTACTTTATATTAGTTTCCTCTGTGTATGGTTATATCCTAGAAATATCTCATTAAATTCTTATTAGTTATTGCAAAACCAATTCTGGAGATGACAGTATTTACTATGTGATAGTGCATCTATTTCCTTTTGGCAGTCACTAACCCATAAGGACCACCTTTTTTTAGAGAGGGGGAATTTAAATGTTTTATTTCAAGCCTTGAAAATTAAGTATAAACATATATAGTCAATAATTAATATAACATTTCATTTTTGTATTATAAATAGTGAAAGGAGAGAAAAAGAGGAGGTGGGAAATAAGAAAAAGAAGTACATTGAAGAAGACAGAGAAGCCCCATGAATATATCGTGTCCTCCGCCCTAGGGAAAGGAGGACAGAAAGGAAGAGGGGAGGGAAGGAAGGAAGGCAGAAAAAAGGAAAGCCTACAGAGAGAAAAGGCACAGAAAGACAGGAAGAGGTACACCAAGAAATGGGGAGAAGCGTTAAGCCTGAGATAAAAAGACAGTAAAGGAGATTTAGAGAAAGACAGGGAAAAACCAAAAGGAAGCTTAGTAGATTTGATGTGTCATATGCTTCTGACCTCTGGGATTGTGGGCAACAATAAAGTCTGACACCTGTTATCAATTTATTATTGCCCTTAATATTCACTTCATCTCAAGAAATACTTGTTGAGCTCTTTGTGTGAGGCACAGTGTAATCTCTGCAGGACCCCTTGGAAACACTGTCCCTGATTCTAGGAAGGCAAATAGGGAAGGGATAGAAAACATTTATTTATTATGAGAGCCTTTCATGTGCAAGATCTTCTGAATAACCCTGGGGACGTAACCATGAACAAGACACAGCCCTGCTTATAGAGAGCGAATATTTTAAGAGTCAGTTATAACTCAGCAGTCCAATCAAGTTCCATGGAATTGACCCAGGAGAGTACATAGTCCAGTGTTGTGGACAACTGTTGTTTTTACTTGGTGAGGATCCTTCTTCTGGTTTTCCTTTGTGGAACAATCTTTCCCTCTACTCTCAGTCTATGTGATTTGAGATGCGTGGGTGTCCACCCTTCACTCTAGTCTGTGGGAAGGTTTTCCAGCTATTTCCTGGTCCCACTGACTTATTTGGAGAATGTCCAATTAAACTATATTTTTGCTGAAATAGGATTTTGCTGATATACTCTCTCTCTTCCTTTGAAAAACTTTAAAATGGAATATAAGTGATGAGTGGCCATCTTTCCAAACTCCTGGCTTGCCTGAGAAAAAATCTAACACAGAGAAAAGTAGAGTTTACACAGCAAAAGCAGACAGATAACTCATGATACTGACTAAATATCTGGATCCAGTTTTGCCCGGATCACCTTGTCGACCCACAGACTTCTATTAACTTAAGTGAATAACCCCACCCTCTTCTTGCTTAAGTCAGTTTGAATTGGGTTTCTACTGTACACAACTGACAAAGTCCTAATATGCTAGTTTTATTTGTTTGTTGGGCTGATGGTGGTGGTTAGGCAGTCAGGAAAGACTTTCTAAATCTACTATTGGCTATAATTAAAGGTCATAAGAAATGTACAAAAAAATTACTTAGGCTTTCTCTCAAAGAGAGAAATGCTCTAATTATGGGATGAACAGTATACAGTGTAGCAGCAGTCCCCAATCCTTTTTGGCACCAGGGACCGGTGCTCCTATGAGAATCTAATGCCTGATGATCTGAGATGGAGCTGAGGCAGCGATGCTAGCACTGGGGAACGGCTGCAAATATAGATGAAGCTCCACTCACTGGCCCGCAGCTCACCCTTTTTGCGGCCCAATTACTAACAGGCCAAGGACCAGTACTGCTCCGTGGCCTCGGTGCTGGGTACCCCTGCAGTATAGTGTGCATGTGTGTATTTCCTTTTCTGCTGCACAAAGGAACCCCTCCCTTTGTACATACAATGTAAACACATATTTGTATAAATGTCTATGGGAACTACAGTAATATTTTTATCAATGAACATCTATTGATCACCTCATATCATAAGTCAGGCAATATTCTAGTTATAGTGGACAAAGTAGTAAACAAGATAGAGAAAGGCCCTCTCTTCATAGTAATTCCATTTCAGGAGAGAAAGAAACAAAAGGTGTTGACTTTTATACAAATCGATGAACGACATAATTCCAGACAGTAACAAGTGTTAAAAAGGAAAAAAAAATCAGAGTAATGGGTTTAAGTGGTGGTGGTGGTGGTTAAAGTACTTAGTTGTGATTGTCAAGAAATAGCCCTTGTAGAAGAAGGGGTAACTGAAATAAGATCTCAGCAATGAAAAGGAGACAGTCATAAATGATTTGAGGGTACAATGGTCTAAGTCAGTGCTTCTCAACTAAGATGAGTTTGCCCCTCGCCCCTGGAGACATTTGGTCATATGTGGAGACAACTCTGATTGTCACCACAGGAGGAATGGCTACTGGCATCTATGAGGTCAATGCTAGGGATACTGCTAAATATCTTATAATGCACACAGGTCAGCTGCAACAACCAAATATGATCCAACCTAAAATGTCAATAATGTTGAGATGAGAAACCTTGGTTTAGGCTATGGTACCCAAACCAAGTGCAAGTGCAAAGGCCCTGGCGTGGGAAATTGGAGTGTTCAGGGAACAGAAGGAATTGTGGCTGAAGCATAAACAAAAATGAGAGTAGCAGGAGATGAGGAGGAGAAGTAGCAAGGGACTGATGATGTAGGGCTTGGTAGGCCATAAAAGGGATATAAATTTTAATTTTTAAGTAGGGAAATGAAAAATAGTTCATCTAGATTAAAAAAAAAAAATCCCCCTGGCTGCTCTGTGGAGAATGGACAACACAGGGTTAAGAGAAAGTTTGGAATCTGGTGGGAAAGCTACTTATTTTACTGAGAACCTACTGCATGCAGGACACTGTTCTCAGTATTGGGGATATAGCAAAGAATGAAACAGAAAAAAATCCAACCTTCATGTAGTTTATATTCTAACGGGGGTGGAGTGCACCATAAAACGACTGAAAATAATTAAAAATATAGACTATGAGAGATGATAGTAGGTGCTAAGGAGTAAAATAAAGCAGGAGAGGGAAATGGGTGGCTGGGAGGGTGCCTGGGAAGTAGTTATAATTTACAAAGCATGGCCCAAGCAAATCTCCCTGAAAGTGACATTAAGAGACATGAAAGCTGCTGTTGAAGGAATCCAAGCAGAGATGACGCAAGCTTACACTCAGGTTATAGTAGAAAATTAGTGAGGAATGGATGGATGGTTATATTTTGGAGGCAGAGCTGACAGGTCTTTCTGACAGACTAGGTGTGGGGAGGGCCATGGGAAAAAGAAGGAATCAAAGATGATTCCTATGGTTTTGACTTCAGAAAATGAGTGAATAAATCAAGAGAACTATTTGGGAAGTTAATTCTGAGGTGTCTCTTAGTCAAATTAAGATGTCAAGTATGTAGCTTGATACTAATGAAGTAAATTCTGGAGATGAGAATGAGTGAAGTTAGAACAAAGGACATAAAATTTGGAGTCATCAGCATGCAGATGAACTTTAAAACCTCAAGATCTAGAATGAAATTACCTAAGAAGTGAGCATAGACAGAGAAGGTCAAAAACTAAGCTGTAATTCACTCTAGGTCAAGTAGAGTAGAAAGACCAGGAAAGGAGGCCAAGAAAGAATAATCAGTGAGGCAGCAGGAAAACCAAGAAACTTTGTATCATGAAAGGCTAAGGAAAAAAATGTTTAAGAGAGATGAATATTCAATGTGTAAAATGATTCTTAGAGGTTGAGAAAATGAGGACAGAGAAGAGATAAGTGTTTTAGAAGGAGTAAAGTTTTGGGGGACCTTGATGAGTGTTTCAATAGAATGCTAGAGGTGAAAACATTATTGGAGTGGGTTGAGGGGATAAAGGGAGGTAAAAAAGGAGATATAGGGAAAACAGGCCACCCTTGAAAGGAATCTGACTATGAAGGGAGTGGAGAAGTAGAGCTACAGCTGGAGTGAGTTTGGGGGACTTGTTAAAAAAATTTAATCATGATATTTTTAATGACTTAATGATTTGCCAATGGGAATGATCTAGTATTAAGGGAGAAAATGATGCTTGTGGGAGAGGGGGATAATTACAAGAAAGACGGAATATAAAGCAGAAATGAAGCTATTCATTGTTCATATTCAAATCTTTATCTCCAGCACCGAACTATGCCCTTCATCAACCCGTTCACGTCAACTTCTCTAGCCTCATTTTGTATCAGTTTCCTCTCACGCACTGCACTCCAGCCATACTGACCTTTAAAAAAATTACTGCTATTTCGTATGCAAGTATGTACCTATCTCAGGGCATTTGCACCTGCTTTTTATTCCCTTACTCTGTGCATTCTAGAGTTCTAGGTCTTACTTACTTTCATAATTCTGGTCATTCAATTCTCACCTCTGTGAAGAAGACTGTCTCATACCACCTTAGCTAAAGCTGCACTCCCACCTGGCAAGTCATCCTAAAGTCTAGCCTGTCACATTTTCCTGTTCTTTACAGCATTTTCTGAGGTTGGGAAGGAGAAGAGTGCTTTGAATCCAACATGAGAATGAGGTTTTAAGTTGAATTGGACTGTCTTTAGAAACTGAAAGAGGCTATCCTAATAGCTAAAAGTGACTAAAAAGTTAGAGAACAGGATTAATTGCACAATTAATCACAGTAATGATTATAAAAATAATTTCATATTTATAATCTATTACTCTATGAAATATTTTCCAATTTTTATAAATGCTAAATATAAACATTAATAGATTTAACACATTTAGTAGACATTTAAATTAGCTTATTAATTTCAATTTGATCATTTTTTTTACATTCATTCTCTTTCTGTTTATGTAAATACACACACATATATACAGGTTTAACATTTTAGTGACTGTAAGTTCTAGATTAGAGCTGTCTAATAGAACTTCCTGCTATGATGGAAATGTTCTTACCTGTGCTATACAATATGGTAGACACTAGCCACATATGGCCACTGATCACTTGAAATGTAGCTAGTACAATGGAGGAACTGAATATTTAGTTTAATCTCTTTAACTTAAATAGTCACATAGGAGTGGTTGCTACTCTGTGGGGCCGACACTGGGCCTTACAGAGCTTAATAGATAAAAAGGCCTCAAGCTCAACAGGTCCGAGGTATCTTTTAACTTAAATATTTTTCTATTTTATTTGAGGTGAGGAGCTAAATTAAATGGCAAAGTAGGATATATTTGAAAAGACAACTTTACACATATGACCTGGGTTCACTGCAGATTCAACTCAATAGTATAATTGCACACTGTTCATAATATACTATCTAGAATCAGATGAGTACTCAAAAAACATAAACAACTAAAACTACCATTCATTGATAGTTTACTACATGCCAGGTAGTGTGCCAAGCACTTTATGTAAAGTACATTTAATTTTGATAACAACCTCATTATTTTCATTATGAGGACTGGCAGACAGAGTTTCAATTACATGTCTAAGGTTACAACAGCTATAAAGTGGCTGAGCTAAGATCCAAAACCTTTTGAGTTCTGTCTTAATCATAATTCTATACTACCTCTAATATAAAAATTAAAGGTTGTTTCTTAGAACAGTTTGCTTTAAAACATAGAATATATATCTAATGTATGTAAAGTTAATTTTGCCTCAGGAGGACCTAAACAGAAAACGGAAGGGATTTTAGAGCAGCTGAAAGAGCAGGTAAGAGGTTCGTGTGACTGACCACTGGAAAGTCACGCCAGATATTTAAAGGTCTCAGGTTAAGAAAACCATGGTTTCAAATATAAGCCCTCAATCTAAAGTCACAAACATTATACTTTGCTGGAGTTGTTTTGAGATGGAGCTACTTCTCACCAGGACTGCTGCACAAAGTGCTTCAGATAGGGAGTGGCAGAGAGATATCTTAATTTAAGGATGATTAATGATTCTTTCAAACAACAAAAGTTTTTGCCCAGTGAAGCTGGGTAAAAAAATGATCTGAAGGAAGTGCAAGAATCTTGGTTTTCAAAGATATAATTATCAATATTAAGAATAGTGAATTAAAATACTTTTTCCCACAACTCAATTAAAAACTTTGTTGTAGATGCTGATGACCTTCAGAAGTATATCCTCTATCTCTGATCTCTCCCCTGAATTTCAGACTAATTAATTCTTCAATTAGAAGTTCAATTGGCATCTCAAAAAACATACCCAATACAGAAATCTGGGTCCCTTGAGTCTGTTTCCCACTCAGTCTTCCCAGCCTTGCAAGGCATCGCTTAGTTCCATAGGCTAAGTAACCGAGAAATAATCTTCTCTCAACCCTTCATCCAAATCCAATAGGCAGTCCTGTTAATTCAACCACCCAGACACATCTCAAATCCATCCACTTTTCTCCATTTCCATTGCTATTTTCCTAGTATAAATCACAGTTACCTTTCCTTTGAGCTGAGGCAAAAATCTGGTCTCTCTGCTTCCACTCTTGGTCCCCATATAGTAAATTTTTGAAAATGTAAACCAGATTATGTCTGTCTCCTGGCTTAAAATCTCCCAACTGCTTAGATATTAATCCAGCCTGCTATGTCTGACAAGTCCCTAAAGGAGTTGACCTTGTCTACCTATTCAACCTTCTTTCCTACTGCTCTCCTCTGATTTAGACATACTGACCTTCTTCCCATCACAAACATCAAGTTCAAAGACTTTTACACCTGTTGTTTTTACTCTACGTGGAAAGCTCTGGCCTTAAATCTTTGAATGCTAGCTCTTTACAGCTCAAATATTCCTTAAGAGGCTGCCTGTGGCACATCTACCTAAAATAGCCCCCTGCATTCTAGGTCACTCTCTTAGGCCATTACACTATTTTAATTTCTTTACAGATCTTATCATTTCCTGAATTATGTTGATTATTTACTTATTTATCTATTGTTTGTCTGTTTCCCCCATTTAAATGCAATCTCCATGAAAACAGAGACCTTGTTCTGATTTTAATTTTTCGACTCTGTGTCCCTAGGATCTATTATTCAAGGGATATAATAGAAGCTCAAGAAATAAATATTTGTTGAATGAATGAATGAATGCAGTTATATGCTGGTAGCTTCTGGTATGTCCAGTCCAGAGGTATACACCTAGCATAAAAAAAGCACATGAATTTCAGATTAGGGAATTTCTGCTGGTTCTTCCTTTCCTGCTAAAAGGCTCCAAACTTTTTCTCACTTTGGTCTTTCCTATCTCACTTGTCTTTATAGCTTGGCATGCTGTCTGGTCCCATGTTTGGATTTTGAAAATAGGTTTTGAACTGTTTCCTGTAGTCCTCACTGGGAAACCTGGTATGATTATCTCTTGGTAGTTGTTCTTTTCTCTAGTGTAACTCCATCAAAATCACGGGCAAAATTTGCCATGCCCTTAACACCACCAGATGCACCACCATACCAGCTTACCAGCTCCCTGTCCATGCATAGAGTAAAATGAACATGGGCTTCTGTCCTGAAGGTTTCTACCAGCTAAACCCCCAAAGATGATGAGAAGGGCTGCGTTGGATATGAATGTGGTTGTCAGATCTCAAAGGGACCTTCAGTCAGCCACTGAACTGCTTTGTTCAGACTCTGAAATTCACACACAACTGGAAGGCCATGAGAAGTACTTTTTAAACTTTGTCTACTTAATGTTCTAACTTTGTCTCTGGGAAGCTGACAGAGAGAGGTTATTATGTTTGAAAAGGCAACATTTATCTTTAAGTGATTTTTTTTTCTAGGAAGAATCAGTCTTTCAATGTCCTTGGGAGAAAGTCCCCAATGGGGTCCACCCCATTCTGCTCATACCCATACAGTGCACTCTTCTTTTCCTCCTTGTTTTTCCAAGCCCTCCTGATACCTTTCTCCCTTCTCACAAATGTTACAAGTTAGAGACTTTTTCATTTTTTAGTTCTCCTAATAGCCAACATTTGCAATATGTGCTAAGCAGTCAATTAAAACGTTCCACAGTCCTAAGAGTTGGATAGCATTAATTTTTACAGATGAGAAACACTCAAGAGTTTAAGAAACTTTTCTTTGAGTCACCCAACTAAGAGAACAAAGGGTTATATGCTTCAGGAGTCCAAGATCTTAATCTCTCATTCCTCAACTTATTGAATGCAAATGATTCACTAACTACATACAGGGCAGTGTGTTAGCCCCTGGGGATACAAAAAAGGTGAGAAAAAAACCCATCTTCATAAAACTAGTAAAGAAGACAGATAAAGAAATCCTGATAAAATATTGAATTGGGTGGAACAATAAAAATCTGTACGTGGTTCAAAGGTAGCTCCCAGAAAAGGAAGAATTCAGAACCAGAAATCGGAGAGGCAAAATGGCAGTAGGAGACAAATGTGCCGCCTGGAGCTGCGACCAAATCGCATCTGCCCAAATGAGAGAATGGCAGCTGAAAGGCTTGAGAAGCAGAGGAAAGCGATGGACCTAAGGAAACCCGTGCCACGTAGAAGCTGCGCAGAATGGCCCTGGGGGCGGCCGCCAACCAAGCACAGTCAGCACTGCGGCGGCCGAGAAGCCGCAGGGAGCGGTCAAGCTTCCCAGGGTGCGTCGCCTGCCCAGAGGGCCTGACAGGCCCGACCGCAAACGCCCTGGGGGGAGGATCGGCACTCTGGCTAAGGGTCCGCTCGAACATGCTCTTCAACAGGCCCGATTTCAGACGCCCAGGACCTGGAAAGGGATCCCGGGGAGCGGATGCCTGGGTGTGCAGGACAAGGGGGGCTCGGCCTCTTAAAGGGCCGTAGCGCCGTGTTAGAAACGGAATAAAAGAAACACACCAGTTTGAAACAAAGGCCTACGCAGAATTTGGATGGCGAAGCCGGGAAAGCCCTTACCTCATGGTGGCTGGGCTCTGCGACTCTTCCAGGGAGGCAGCAAGTCCCCTTGGGCTTTCTCAGTACCGGGATCCCGTGCTGCTGAGCGGCTGGTCGCGCGCGGCATGTGCGTGCGCGTGCGCGTGCGCGCGGGCAGGCGCGCGCTTCCCGCGAGGCGTCTGCCCCGCTAGGTGGTGCGAGGGCGCTTGTCTTTGTTAAAGGCAGGACCTGAGCGGGAAAAGGAAACTGAGAAGTGAATCTGACCCTGGACTAAGTAAAGTCCAGCTTTAGGAGACAGAAACGTATAGAAGGGATGAGTTGGCAACCCTTTCCCTCCCGTGCGGCGCATTTAGAGGCCGCGGTGAGACGTTTGCGGAGCGCAAGGTCGTTTAGAGTTGAATTTGCAGCTAGGCCTTTGGATGTTGGTCTCTCTGAGTCCGCATGCAGCTCAATTAGCCATTTCTTTCTTTTCTTGTTTTAAATAGAAGACAGGAGCGTTATTTTTCAGCGTAATTTCTGTCATAAGGGTGCCAGTGATACTCTTTCCAGCTTTGTGCACACTAAGCTAAAACTGAAGTACCTGTTTCCAGTCTTAATTCAATTAACAAGACTACAATGATGTGCACCTGTGCCATTATTTACGTTGGGTAAATTGAGACATTTTGGGTTTAAAATGCATATACATTTTAAATTTTAGTAGATACTGCCGAATAACTTTGTAAAGAGGTTTATACTCCCTCTTTGGGTTCATATACTCAAAATTGTTACAGAATGTTTGCTTTCCGTGCCCTTGCCAATTGCTTTCTGTAATAAGATTCGGATAAAGATGAGAGTGGTATTGGGAATCTAAGCAGAAAATGCCAATATTGATACACTAAAATTTTTGTCTCATTCGACTTCAACAAATTTCATTAAACATTTGCTAAGAGCTCACATTGTTCAGGCACTGTTAATAATAATAACGAGTTAAACAGACAAGGAATCTACCTTGTGGAGTTAATTTCTAGTGCATAAGATAAAGAACAAATAAAACATGTCAGATGGTGCTATGGAGAAAAAGCATAGAGAGGGTTGGAGTACAGGGTGTTTCACTATTAAAATATGTTAGTGAAGGAACGCATCACTGACAAAGTGTCAATTGAGGTAAGATCTGAAGGGGGTGAAAGAGTGAGTATGAGGCTAAGGAAGTGTGTGTTAGGTAGAAGAAACAGTAAGCATAAAGGCCTGGAGGTAGGAGCATAGTTGACCTGGCTGTGGTTGGAGTGAGAGAGCAGGGAAAAGTTTCAAAACATGAGATCAGAGAGACAATGTGTGTGTGGTTGCCTGTAGGCAATTGTAATATTTAAGTAGGAAACCACGTTTTAGAAAAGGTAGTGAATACTTTGAGTAGAAAAACAAGCCCCTAATTTCCTTCTTACCAAGGAAAAATTTAATAGAGCTCCAATGTTCGAAAGAAATTTCCATTGCCTTGATCCTGTTTTTTCTTCCTAGTTCTCACTTCTTTCCCTTCCTTTCTCTTAGCTGTATCTGGGCCAAAAGATAGTCTCTGCTTAGTAAGGATTAAATGGATGACAAGCAATCCATAGTAAAAATTAAAAGGAAAAAAACCTTCTGGTTATCTACTTATATTGTTTAGAAATTCAAATTCAGAAAGACAAAGCAAGCTATAAAAATTTTAAAGGAAAAGACATTTTCAGGATTGAGAAGAAACAAAGACCTGACTGTCGAGAGGGTGTTGAACATGCTGAAATTACCAAATAGAATTTGAATATCAATCTTTTTTTCATAGACTGTTGGATTGGGTGGATTCTTGGGAAATTCAATAGCATATATTATCTTTTTAATTTCTTATCAACATGTAAAACACAACAACTAGATAAAAAGAGGGAAAGTGAAACATGGCAACAGAACTGCTTAGCAAACTGAAACTTAGGTAATAGGTTGGTACTCCTTGAGGTAGTTTTCAGAATAAACACTCATTTTTTTTTTTTAATAACTCTTCCAGGAGATGGTATAAGTCAGAGTTTCTTAGCCTTGGCACCACTGACACTTGAGCTGAGTAATTGTGGAAAGCTGTCCTGTGCATTGAGGATGTTTATGCAGCACCCTTGCTTATACCCACTAGATGTCAGTAGCACTCCGCAATTGTGAACCAAAATTGTCTCTGGATTTTGCCAAATGCAACTTCTTTTTGCCCTGAGGAACTAAATCCTCACAGCTCAGCCTGCAAGAGGTAGGAGGTGGACTTCAGTGAGAGAAAAAGTTGAATATGGGTAAAGAGAAATTAGGGATGGTACTGGAATTCAGAAGGAGCCATGGGTGAAAAGATGGACATCAATGAGGATGTCAGAGAAGGCATACTCCTTTCAGCATGGGACTCTACAGTGGAGGTGTCTGTATCACATTTGATTTGGCTGGGGATAAGATACAGAGCTGTGAACACACTGAGGGTGGGTAATCCAAGGTGGGCAGAATATAAAGTGGAGGCCCTGAGTCCCAACGCAGATACACCTCTAGCATCATCGTGAGAATGGAGACATTGGTGGCCATGGTGATCCCCAAGGAGCTGGAGCCTACAGTCATGTGTAGACAGCAATTTTCAAAGACCTGGGCTGGGACACCTATTATAGTAGTGAATAGCAGGAGTTATGGCTCAGCCTGATGCCTGGGCACTTAGAGTAATTCTTGAATGGCAATAACTCTAAATAAGGATACCAGCTGAGGTTCTGTCAGTCATTTACATGGGAGTAACAAGCTCCTGAAATTCAGCTATCAATTTAAAGAGACCTCTTGATAATGCCTGGAGATATTCATGTGCAAGTTTGGCAATAGTTTTTTCCGTACCAAAGAGCATACATTTTTCTGGATTTGCTGCTTGTTGTTTTTCTCTGCAAATATCGAGGCTATCCCACACTTTAATCTTACTGGGCTCTGGGAAGTGGAGATCTCTTTCATAGTTAGGAAGAATGGGACAGAGAGATGGTATTAGGTCATAAGAAATACTAAATAACTGATCTCTGTAGATTGCCAAACACAAAATCACACAAATACATTACATAATCCAGAGACTTTGTTTGCATTAATGAACTCTGCTTTCTAGGTGCAAATGATATACAGCAATACCTGGGAAGAGTTGCCTGATAGAGAATCGACCAATCCAACAATTTTTTACTTTTAATATTTCTGACTCTAGGAGAGGTGGCAGTGGTTCGACTTATTTAGCACCAGACAGCTTCCTCTCACAAACAAATTTTTTAAGGTATTGTTTTTGTGAACTCAAATCTCTTGTTTTAGTGATAAGAAAGTTAAGAAGATTGCTTATATGTCAGGGGTCCCCAATCCCTGGGACCGTGGACCAGTACCAGTGGACCTGTCAGGAACTGGGCTGCTCAGCAGAGGCTGAGCGGCAGGCGAGTGAATCTTCATTTGTATTTGCAGCCACTGAGCAGCGCTAGCATCCCCACCTCAGCTCTACCTCAGATCATCGACATTAAATTCTCATAGGAACACTGGTCCCTGGTGCCAAAAAGGTTGAGGACCACTGCCCCTCAATGATACAAATTTTGCTTGTTTCAATTCCTATAAAAAATGTAGTAGCAATTCAAAGCCCAGCCAAATATTTCTGAAAATTCCTTGAAGATTTGTATACTCATGTATTAGAGGTCCCCACCAAGAAATGGAGGGATCTTAGAAGCTGGTTAAGGTACAAAAAGATTGTGCCCTAGAGTTTCCGGAGGAATTATGGTTGTGCCATCACCTTAATTTCTGCCCAATAAAAACTATTTCAGACTTCTGACCTATAGAACTGTAAGATAATAAGTCTGTGTTTTTCAGGCACCAAGTTTGTGGTAATTTGTTCCAACCACATCAGAAAATTAATATATCCTCCCCCCAAATATACAATAATTAAAAAACAAAAAATAACATTGCTCTTTTTTTAAATAATATTTATTGTTCATTGCCTTTTAATAAAATGTCATAATCAAAGGTGATTGCCACAGATGGTCTCTCATTTCATTTAGTATCTGTTTCATATTTCTTGATTTAACTAGATCAATACTAGGAAATGACTGAATAAATAGTGCTTCAAACAAACTAGCACAAAACGAGAACTGCTTGGAACAATTGACAATGAATTAAATTTCAAAAATCTTCATGGAGAAAGCAGACCTTTAATTGAATATTTGTTTCACTGTCTGTCTCTCTCAGTAGACTGTTAAACTGCATGAGGTTCACTGAAAATGTCTACTTCTTTCACTGAAGGGAAGCAGAATATGCCACCCACATTGGCATAAGAATTACTTTGAGCTAAAGGCAGTCAAAAAGAAGCACATATAAGGAAGGCTGTCTGCCATCCTCCTATCCACTTAATGCAGGACATAAGGTGTCCCTTCTCCTTTTTCTTTCAGAAAAACAGAGTTAATCATCCTGGATAACTCTAGGCCTTTATCACACAGAGTCACTACCAAAGGAATCTATGTAATAAATTTTGGTAACTAGCAGTTACCTTGCATAAGCTTTCCCCATCATTTACCTTTCTACAATTTGCCATCTTAGAAACTCAAAATTCTTTTCCTTTATCACTTCTCTAAAAATGTATCATTCATTTGTTAAGATACTACCTATATAAGCTCAAGTTCTAACCACCGCTTTGAGTGGGTGGTTACTCTCATGTCTGGGTATTCTCATGTCTATGTGAGATGTACACGTTAATGAACTTTTGTCTGTCTTTCTCTTGTTAATCTGTCTTTTGTTAGTTCAATTTATGGGGCCCCAGTCAATAAACCTAAGATGAGTGGAGGAAAAGAAGTTTTTTTATATCACCATACTATTATTGATATCTAGCACTGAAAACTATTTGTTGACTAAATGAATGAATTGGACATTTTATTTTATGTAAATGTAGTATTTTATTTGCTACAAATCTACTTAACAAACTGTTCGTTCTACTATATAATGTTCACAGAAAAATGGTTTCTCTCTTCCTCTTCCTCACCCACAGAGACATATCCATTCTACTCCATTATTTTCTGAATATGACTAATATATTATCAAGTTTGAGTAATGGTTCAAAAATTACATCATCACAGTGAATTACATAATATGTTTCTGAAAGCAGTAAGCAAAAAGATCATTTGTACTTGTTAACCTAAAACCAAATGAACTGTGACAGTGGTCCCTAGTTCAGAACCGAGCAATCATGTCCCACAAAGCTCTCAAAGTCAGCAGCCAGCTTCAGGGCTCGCTCGTAATACTCCAGGGCTTCATTCATTTCTCCTTTCAATTTGTAGATGAACCCGAGGATGCTCAAGCTTTCTATGTCTGATGCATTTCTCCGAAGTTTCCTTAAAACCAATTTCTCCAAAGAACTGATACTTTTATCTCTTG